>SJXQ01007063.1:0-45656 GCA_006408695.1 Aepyceros melampus
TTTGGTTATCAGAAAGAGAGGGTCATGAAGTGTCAGCAGGCCTCATGGCCAGAAGATGATGTAAAACCCCTAAGACCTTTTTTTATGTAAAGCACCTGATTTTGATAAAGGTCAGGACTGCTGATCCCCATGTGACTCTGTATTCATCCCTATGTGTAAAAAAGGTATATAAGCAAACCTGAAAATAAAGAAAAAGGGATCAGTTTCTGGAAAGGCTGATTCCCCCCGTGTCGTTCTTTCTACTTCTGGCTAAATTCCCATCTGGGGAGTGGGTACTCACCAAGCCTACTAATTATGCCTGGGCTTCTAAGGTCGGACCGGGGAGGCCTCAGTGCCTCCTCTCCTTCGGGAGAACAGAAAGACGCCTGTGGCCTACGTAGGTGGTGATTGGTATTCCACATAAATTAAGTTATTCTTTTCTCCATCTAAAATTTCCTACTATACTATTATTTCCTAATCTAATCTTATATTTCTAAAAGTGTTTTCTCGCCAACTCCGTCTCCACCTTCAAATCACCCTGGATCCACCGGGGCTGGACCCCGGCAGCAGTCCATGGTTTTGCAGAGTCAGATACGACTAGCGACTGACCAACACCAGCCTGGCCCTTGGTAAGCCTCAGTTTCGCGCATCACCCCGCACCGCTGAGTGCCCACCGCAAGCAAGACGTCTCTTCCACGCTATGTGGTCCCTACTCCACGCAGCACGACCCGGGACGCTCTGCTCACGCTTTCTACCCCAATTCCTTATGGCCCCGGAGTGGACCCAGCCGCACGACTCTCACGAGAGACTAAAAGCAAATCTCCTCCCGCCCTCGGTTCCAGTCGGCCGGCCTCGCGCGCCGCTCCGGTTCCCCACCAGGGCGCACACTCTGCAGGCTCCTACCGGAGACTGTGGGCAGCAGGAGCACGAGGACCACCAAAAGCATCCCTATGAGGCACCAAAAAAGGGGCTCCCGGGGCGACCAGGATACTGACCAACACCAGCCTGGCCCTTGGTAAGCCTCAGTTTCGCGCATCACCCCGCACCGCTGAGTGCCCACCGCAAGCAAGACGTCTCTTCCACGCTATGTGGTCCCTACTCCACGCAGCACGACCCGGGACGCTCTGCTCACGCTTTCTACCCCAATTCCTTATGGCCCCGGAGTGGACCCAGCCCCACGACTCTCACGAGAGACTAAAAGCAAATCTCCTCCCGCCCTCGGTTCCAGTCGGCCGGCCTCGCGCGCCGCTCCGGTTCCCCACCAGGGCGCACACTCTGCAGGCTCCTACCGGAGACTGTGGGCAGCAGGAGCACGAGGACCACCAAAAGCATCCCTATGAGGCACCAAAAAAGGGGCTCCCGGGGCGACCAGGAGGGGGCCTGCGCGATACGGAAGCCCCTGTCACTTTCGGGGAGACCGGGAAAGCTGAGCCCAGCCGGCGGAGCTCTGAGCTCGGTTGCCAGACGCAACAATCCCCAGACTCATAAGGTGTCCGGAGCTGTAACGCGGTGGGGCGTGGCTGGGCCGTGCCGGGGGCGGGGTTATGGTCTAGCAGGGCCAATGGGCGGGCTGCAAGGCGGGGCCTCGGCGCCGGGAGCGGTCCCCGCGCCTGGAGGGGCGTCCCCTGCGCCCGGAGGGGCGGCCCGTGCGCCTGGAGGGGAGGTCCCCGCGCCTGGAGGGGCGGTCCCCGCGCCTTAGGGGCGGTCCCTGCGCCTGGTGGGGGCGGTCCCCGCGCCTTAGGGGCGGTCCCCGCGCCTGGAAGGGCGGTCCCCGCGCCTTAGGGGCGGTCCCTGCGCCGGGGGGGCGGCTCCTGCGCCGGGGGGGCGGTGCGCGGCGCTTCAGAGGGTTCCCCGTGGGCGCGGAGGCTTCGGAGCGCCTCCGCCGGCACCCGGCGTGTCTCCAGTTCCTCTGCCTGCAGACCTGAAGGAGAGCCGCGGCGACTCGGCGGGAATAGCTGGTTCACCGGCTCTTGGTGAAAAGACTGTAACCACCCTGCGCAGGAAGGTGGAAAGGAATCAAGGGCTGGCGTGGTCATCATTGTCCCTTTTCCGGAAAAATCAAGCGTAACGACCTGAAAATAGACATCTAGAGCTTAGGCAGTGGTCACTGTGGGACAGACACCCGTCATGACTCCTTCCGGACCTGGGGCCCTNCTGGCCAGGGAGGCCTGGCGTGCTGCGATTCATGGAGTCACAAAGAGTCAGACATGACTGAGCCACTGAACTGAACTGAAGTGAGTAGTCACTATATATATAGAGTCACATCTTTTAGTGACATCTAATATCTGTGTCCTAATGATGAAGACATAACCTGAATGTCCATTTTGAAAGGTAAGATAGATCAAGTGGCAATATATATAAAGATTCTGAATTAAAAAAAGTCACTGAGAAAATAATTCTCCGTGGAAGACTGTGACTAATTTGATGTGATTACCTCTAACCAAAATAAGTTTAAAAAGAGAAAAAAAAGCACTACTTTATTTTTGGGAAATGAGGTCACTGCATTATCTTTTTAAACTCACACAACAATCCATGAGATAAATACTATACTGCTCATTCATGTGTTATAAGACTTGACATATAAAAGTTCACATAGTTTACCAACAGTCACACAGAAAGCTCATGTGAACATACAATTGCTACTGAACTCTGTATGCTTGATATGTTACACAAATAAGTAGAAAGTGCTAAAACACATGGAAATATTTAGATAGAAATATATAATCCAAGGAAACATTTAGGCAGCTTTCTTTGCTATCTATCAATAATTCTCAACTAGTAATTGAAATAGTATGTCTTAAAAGTCAACAGCACATTTATTGATATTTTACAAGAATTATTTTCTAATTTTCTATATATGTTAGTACATATACTTTAAAACTATGTTTTAAAATACACATTTCATTGATTATTCCACCAAATTTAAAGGTGGTGTTTCTTTCAATATATATGTAATTTTGAGTTATTTTTAGTATATAGCAAATTAAAGAATTTGATAACAATTAATATATCTTGTTCTCATGAACCCTAGTAAGATTTCAAAAATTTATAATATTGAAATACTCATTCTATTTTTTTCACTTTTTATTTTGTATTTTGGATATAACCAATTAACAAACAATGTTGTGATAGTTTCAGGTGAACAGGGACGGGACTCAGCCATACATATATATATGGTATCTAGATACGAAAATTTAGTTATATCTAAAACCACATGAAATCTATTCCTTTTCAGGTCTCACATCTATGATAATAAATGAAAAAGCCTAGGTTATGTTGGATCTTGTAAACTATTAAAATATATTTAGTTTTAAATCTAAATAATATCATAATCTATTAGACAGCTTTTTCTGAGCAGTGGTATCATCTGATATGTTTCAATGGAACCTCTATTATATTTAGAAAATACAAAGGTGAAAAAGGGCTTCCCTAGTGGTCCAGACGGTGAAGAGTCCATCTGCAATGCGAGAGATCTGGGTTCAATCCTTGGATCAGGAAGATTCCCTGGAGAAAAGAATGGTGACCCACTCCAGTATTCTTGGCTAGGAAATTCCATGGACAGAAGAGTCTGAGGGGCTACAGTGTTTGGTGTCTCAAAGAATCAGACGCGATTAAGCAACTAACACTTTGAAGGTGAAAAAGGAAGGAAGAAGATTGACCAATTATAAATTTATTGCAGTTTTTTAGGGAGAAATGGTAAGGTTAAAATAGAATGTTAATTGCAGAAATGGTGAGAAATAATCAAATTGAATGTGGAGATTATTTTATTGACTAATCTGATTGATAGGATCTCTGATATTAAAGTTAAGGAAATTAGACAAATAGTTTTTTTATTAAACTTTGTTTTATGTTTTATTTCATTTTTTCTTTTGTTCTGTTTTTTTTTTTTTCCTGTGAATTCAGAAGGATGATTTTGTGATTAACTGTGATAGAGAAAATTGTGTAAAGACAATCTTGTGAAGAAAATTTTAAGAAAGCAGTGAGATATATTGAGAAATTTTTCTTTGTCTATTAAGATCTTCAGTTTCTATAAAGTATTTCTGCATGAGGACCTATTCTTCTGTGCTCTGTCCTATGTTTTAAGAGAAGTTTGTAGAGTAGAACAAATATGGCAACTAATCACAGATTATGAATAAAAATGAAGAGTATTTGAGTACTACAGCATTCATTGTTACAATGTATATGTTACAAATATGAAACCATAAATTATATGTACTAAGATTTTTATTTTTCCAATAGACTTTTTAAAGAAAAGAAGTTTATTTAGCTTCCTAAATTTTTTCAAAACATATATTATTATCTTATTTTGTGACTATTTAGTTCCAAAGAATATAACTCATTTTTAAAAAGCCTTGGGAAACAAGTTTACAGAATACTAAAACACAAGATACTTGCAGCAGACATATTTTCATTTCTTTTCTCTGGATTTTTTCTTTTTAAAATTTATTTATTTTAATTGGAGGCTAATTACTTTACAATATTGTAGTGGTTTTTGCCATACATTGACCTGAATCAGCCAATTATATTGCTTACCATTCCAAACAACTCAATTCTAGGCATCTTTCACTGTATGAAAATAGTTATTTCACAGCCCAAGATGAAGATGTTGGCCTATGTCCATATAAACATAAGAATCGATCTCTGCAGAAAAAATTCACATTTTGGGAAGTTAAATCTAACTAGTTCAGAGTGGCTGAGAAAGCAGTTGATGATAGCAAAAGCAATGGCATGATGGGGTAACTTAGGATGACAGTCTTACTAAGAAGGAACTGTAACTGAGGAGCAAGTTATTAGTATTGCAATGGCACCCCACTCCAGTACTCTTGCCTGGAAAATCCCATGGACCAAGGAGCCTGGTGGGCTACAGTCCATGGGGTCGCTAAGAGTCAGACACGACTGAGCGACTTCATTTTCACTTTTCACTTTCATGCATTGGAGAAGGAAATGGCAGCTCACTCCAGTGTTCTTGCCTGGAGAATCTCAGGGACAGGGGAGCCTGGTGGGCTGCCATCTCTGGGATCACACAGAGTCAGACACAACTGAAACGATTTAGTAGTAGTAGTAGTATTGCTAGTAAATTATAAGCAATATAATTTTACCATAAAAATAAGCAGAAAAATAATTTATTGATTTGCTTACAAACATCCTGTTTTTTAGTACTACTTTTAGAGGTAATATTGATTATTAATTGCCATTGTTTAACATTTTTATGAAGAAATTCAAAATATGTAACTCAGGTTAGTGTTTACAAATGACATAAAAATTCCATTCTAGAAACAAGGAATTTAGATTTGGTACTGCAAAAAAAGTTAATTTTTCAGATTGTTGAAAAATGTGAGATAAATTTCTTCAACTATTTTTGAGTTAAATCAACTGTAAAATAATTATAAGTCTCTCCAAGTTCCCCTAGGAGGTTTTGCTGTGATATTAAGTGCAAAAGGTCTAAAATTGCAGACATTTCATGCACTTACTCCTTTCTAGGCAACTGCACAAATTTAGAGGGAAAAATACACCAATGTTTAGTCAAACACTGACTCACATAAGTGTTCATACCAGAAATTTAGTTTACAACTGGTATTTAATACTTGTATAATGATAACCTGAAAGTTTAAGAAAATGTTTAACAATAACCTTTCTATCTTATGTTATAAACTTCAAAGTTATTATGTTAAAAATTATTATTGAAAAAATTATGATAAAATGTGGGCATGTAACATAGTTTCCATTATTAGTGTTTGAAATTTCATTAGGCCATTCATAGAAAATTGTTAATTTATAATGCATCTAATTTTATCAGAATAATAAACTTCAAATTTTGCTTAAACACTCATCTTCACACTTATACTTTTCTTTGTGGTATTGTTATAGTCTCTTTTTTAATTGGATTCTTTCCTTCTGCATTATATTATTTACTATTCTTCCTTTCTGCCTCCAATCATTTACTATTCTCAACTATAATACAAGATAAAATCATTTAGTGTAGCTGACAATTATATATCTCAAATATTCCTCTTCTTTAGTTGACAAATCTCTCAAAACAGGTTTCCTTATTTTCTTAGATTCAGATCACAACCTTTCAAGATACTTACTATTTAATTGAGATTTAGATTTAATTCATCATTCAGATTCATATAACATTTATTGAGTGCTTACTTTAAACATTAATGTATTACCTTAATTCTTATATGAGGTTTATTATTCTGATATAAATTATAGAGAAAAAAATATCTTCAGAAATTTGAAGCATTTGCCCTTAGCAGAGTTGTGTATTTAAGTTTTGATATATCAGTCAAAGTCTAATCGTGAAACAAAAACAGACAATAATTTGAATAGGGAAAGTTAAAAAAAACTGTGTGTGTGCATACTAAGTCGCTTCAGTCATACCTGACTCTGTATGACCCTATGGACTACAGCCCATCAGGCTCCTCTGTCCTTGGGATTCTCCAGTCAAGAATACTGAAGTGAGTTGCCATGTCCTCCTCCAGGAGATTTTTCCAACCCAAGGATCAAATCCTCATCTCTTATGTCTCCTACATTGGCAGGCAGGTTCTTTACCACTAGCTCCACCTGGGAAACCCAGTTTAATATAAAGAATCATAAGATATTAAAGTGCTAAGGAATTGGCCAGTAAGAAGTAAAGACCTGAAAAATCACAGAAATAGCAAATATAAACATCAATCACTACCTATACATTTATAATAGAGCACTAAGGGAAGAGACACTCTGTACTAAGAGCCACACCTTATTGGAGAGGAAATTCGTGGCTCACTGAATGGCAGAGAAGTCACTAAGGTACCATGTCAGTAGCTGCTTTTGCTGAAAAAAACACAGCTGGATTTTGCTGGAAATCTGTTTTCCACAGTGCTTAGGAAAGATGTTTAAGAATAATCTATCACTGGAGACACGTTCCTACAAAACTGTCCATGGGGAATGTAGACAAAAACTACTGCCTATTGAGCACTGTGATTCATGAAAGGAAGGAACCAGACATTAGAGTAGCTATCAGTGCTGCAGAAGCCTGCACCTAGAGAAGCTGCAAGCTCTGTACTAGCTGCAGATACTCCTCTAAGAAGCTGCCCATGGTAGATATTACAGTGAAGCTGCCGACCTGAGTGCTGCTGGCCATGTCACTCATCAAAGCCAAACAATAGAGAAGCTAAGAGCATTCCAGGAGTCTGGTGCTGCAGAAAGTGACATGCTGAGGGAGCTAACCAGTAAGCATGCCCAAATCAGGAAGCAAAACCCTTTCCTCCTGCAATGTCTCCCAGAACTCTCTATTGGTAAAGCTTTATTGCCATCTAGGAAAGGAAAAATAAGTAAAAGATCGAAGTGCATCTTTTACAAGGAAGGCCAAATGGAGTAAATTTTGAGGTGGGAGGAAACAAATCAATAACTGACATTATTATATAAATACCAGATCTTTATTTTCAGGTTATATACGAATCTTAATTTTTAATCTACATTTTTAGATCTACATATGTGGAAATCTTCTCCGACCATAACTCATTTCTATTCTGTGAGGGAAGTGAAAGCCACTCAGCCATGTCTGACTCTTTGCAACCCCATGGACTATACAGTCCATGGAATTCTCCAGGCCACAATACTGGAGTGGGTAGCCTATCCCTTCTTCAGTGGATCTTCCCAACTCAGGAATCAAACCAGGGTCTCCTGCATTGCAGGGGGATTCTTTACCAGCTGAGCCACAAGGGAAGCCCATTATTCTGTGATAATATTGAACAAGTATTGGTAAATACGCTGACTAAATCCACACCGGGCCCCAAGATCCATTAAGTACTGAGGAGAATTAATATACTGAGGATCACCAATGGATGTGTAGGTTCCCCCAGTTATTTTTTAATTTTTAGGTCAAATCAATGAAATCTAGTAGGGAAACAACCCTTGGGTTATGGGAGTTTAAATTACATACTGAAGGAAGTACCCACTTCACCTTCCATGTGATATCAAATGCTGGTATCCATAATCCACATGATGTGGCCGCGAGGTGGCTCCTGACACATTCAGCCACTTTAGCTTTTGGGTTCAAGTAAATCTCACTCCCTCTTTGGAATACCTGAGAGGTGTGAATCCAGCTGCCGCATTTACGTGTGGCCTGAAAGGAGGCCTGAATAATCTGATGAAGCACTAATCCTAAACATTACTTTTAATCATCCCCATGGAGATTTCATGAAGCTGAATTGCAAAGAATAAGTCCTGGACAAAACAAACAAACAAACAAACAAACAAGCAAACCTTACCTGTCACAGATTGGGAGAATTCTACTTTTCAACTGAATACTACAACTTCAATTTACTTAGCTAGATATTTTAGCCAAGATTTTCAGTTTTCCTTATTCTTTCTTCTTCATACCTACTACTAAAATTTTATATAGTTTAGATCATCATAAAAGCTCTACTAATTTTGTGGACTGCTAGCAAATATTATTACACACTGTATTCTTAGTTGTTTTTTCTTTATTAACAAAAATTAACAAGGAAACACAAACTTGAAATGATACAATAGACCAGTTAGACCATAAATCTAGCCTTGGTAAATTCAAAAAAACTTAAATCATTCCAAGCATCTTTTCTGACCACAATGCAGTAAAATTAGACCTTAATTAGAGGAGAAAAACTATTAAAAATTCCAACATATGGAGACTGAGCAGCACGCTGCTGAATAATCAACAAATCACAGAAGAAATAAAAAAAAAAAAAGAAATCAAAATATGCATAGAAATGAATGAAAATGAAAACACAACAACCCAAAACCTGTGGGACACTGTAAAAGCAGTGCTAAGGGGAAAGTTCATAGCATACAGGCATATATCAAGAAATAAGAAGAAAGGCAAGTAAATAACCTAACTCTACACCTAAAGCAACTAGAAAAGGAAGAAATGAAGAACCCCAGGGTTAGTAGAAGGAAATAAATTTTAAAAATTAGGGCAGAAATAAATGCAAAAGAAACCAAAGAGACCATAGNAGCAAACATTCTCCTCAATGGTGAAAAATTGAAAGCATTTCCCCTAAAGTCAGGAACAAGACAAGGGTGCCCACTTTCACCACTACTATTCAACATAGTTTTGGAAGTCTTGGCCACAGCAATCAGAGCAGAAAAAGAAATAAAAGGAATCCAAATTGGAAAAGAAGAATTAAAACTCTCACTGTTTGCAGATGACGTGATCCTCTACATAGAAAACCCTTAAGACTCCACCAGAAAATTACTAGAGCTAATCAGTGAATATAATAAAGTTGCAGGATATAAAATCAACACACAGAAATCCCTTGCATTCCTATACACTAATAATGAGAAAATAGAAAGCTAAATTAAGGAAACAATTCCATTTACCATTGCAATGAAAAGAATAAAATACCTAGGAATATACCTAAAGTTTTGGAGAAGACTCTTGAGAGTCCCTTGGACTGCAAGGAGATCCAACCAGTCCATTCTGAAGGAGATCAACCCTGGGATTTCTTTGGAAGGAATGATGCTAAAACTGAAGCTCCAGTACCTTGGCCACCTTATGCGAAGAGTTGATTCATTGGAAAAGACCCTGATGCTGGGAGGGATTCGGGGCAGGAGAAGAAGGGGACGACCGAGGATGAGATGACTGGATGGCATCACGGACTCAATGAACATGAGTCTAGGTGAACTCCGGGAGTTGGTGATGGACAGGGAGGCCTGGCGTACTGCAATTCATGGGGTCGCAAAGAGTCGGACACGACTGCGCGACTGAACTGAACTGAAAGAAACTAAAAACCTATATATAGAAAACTATAAAACACTAATGAAAGAAATCAAAGAGGGCACTAATAGATGGAGAAATATACAATGTTCATGGACCAACAGAATCAATATAGTAAAAATGAATATACTACCCAAAGCAATCTATTGACTTAGTGCAATCCCTATCCAGCTACCGACGGTATTTTTCACAGAGCTAGAACAAATAATTTCACAATTTGTATGGAAACACAAAAAACCTTAAATAGCCAAAGCAATCATGAGAAAGAAGAATGGAACTGGAGGAATCAACCTGCCTGGCTTCAGGCTCTACTACAAAGCCACAGTCATCAAACCAGTATGGTACTGGCACAAAAACAGAAATATAGATCAATGGAACAAAATAGAAAGCCCAGAGATAAATCCACGCACCTATGGACTCCTTATCTTTGACAAAGGAGGCAAGAATATGCAATGGATTAAAGACAATCTCTTTAACAAGGGTGCTGGGAAAATTGGTCAACTACTTGTAAAAGAATGAAACTAGAACACTTTCTAACACCATACACAAAGATAAACTAAAAATGGATTAAAGATCTAAATGTAAGACCAGAAACTGTAAAACTCCTAGAGGAGAACATAGGAAAAACACTATCTGACCTATATCACAGCAGGATCCTCTATGACCCAACTCCAAGAATATTGGAAATAAAAGCAAAAATAAACAAATGTGACCTAATTAAGCTTAAAAGCTTCTGCAAAACAAAGGAAACTGTAAGCAAGGTGAAAAGACAGCCTTCAGAATGAGAGAAAATAATAGGAAATGAAGCAACTGACAAACAACTAATCTCAAAAATATACAAGCAAATCCTGTTGTCCATAGGTGCATGGATTTATCTCTGAGCTTTCTATTTTGTACAAGCACTCCTACACATCAATTCCAGAAAAATAAAGAGCCCAATCAAAAAATGGGCCCAAGACCTAAACAGACATTTATCCAAAGAAGACATACAGATGGCTAACAAACAGATGAAAAGATGCTCAACATCGCTCATTATCAGAGAAATGTAAATCAAAACCACAATGAGGTACCATTTCACATCAGTCAGAATGGCTGTGATCCTAAAGTCTACAAGCAATAAATGCTAGAGAGGGTGTGGAGAAAAGGGAACCCTCTTACATTGTTGGTGGGAATGCAAACTAGTACAGCCACTATGGAGAACAGTGTGGAGATTCCTTAAAAACCTGGAAATAGAACTGCCTTATGATCCAGCAATCCCACTGCTGGGAATACACACCTTGGAAACCAGAATTGAAAGAGACACGTGTACCCCAATGTTCATTGCAGCACTGTTTATAATAACCAGGACATGGAAGCAACCAGATGTCCATCAACAGACGAATAGATTAGAAAGCAGTGGTACATATACACAATGGAGTATTACTCAGCCATTAAAAAAATACATTTGAATAAGTTCTAATGAGGTGGATGAAACTGGAGCCGATTATACAGAGTGAAGTAAGCAAAAAGAAAAACACCAATACAGTATACTAACATCAGTTCAGTTCAGTTCAGTCGCGCAGTCGTGTCCGACTCTTTGCGACCCCATGAATCGCAGCACGCCAGGCCTCCCTGTCCATCACCAACTCCCGGAGTTCACCCAGACTCACGTCCATTGAGTCTGTGATGCCATCCAGCCATCTCATCCTAGGTCGTCCCCTTCTCCTCCTGCCCCCAATCCCTCCCAACATCAGGGTCTTTTCCAATGAGTCAACTCTTCGCATAAGGTGCCCAAAGTATATATATGAAATTTAGAAATATGGTAATGATAACCCTGTATGAGAGATAGCAAAAGAGACACAGATGTATAGAACAGTCTTTTGAACTCAGTGGGAGAGAAAGAAAGGGGATGACTTGGGAGAATAGCATTTAAACATGTATAACATCATATATGAAATGAGTCGCCAGCCCAGGTTCAATGCATGATACTGGATGCTTGGGGCTGGTGCACTGGGACGACCTGGAAGGATGGTAAGGAGATGGAGGAGGGAGGGGGTTTCAGAATGGGGAACACTTGTATACCTGTGGTGGATTCATGTTGATGTATGGCAAAACCAATACAATATTGTAAAGTAATTAATCTCCAATTAAAATAAATAAAATTATATTAAAAAAGATTCAATATAAATTATTTTTATTTCTTAGAAGTGGGAAGAATGTTGAAAACTAAATCATCCTGTTATGAGTCTTAGCTTTGTCACTTATATACTGTATCATTTTAAATAAATAATTTTCTATTTCTAGAGTTTAAATATTTTTCTCTGAATGACTATGCCAAAGTTTTTGACTGTGTGGATCACAATAAACTGTGGGAAATTCTGAAAGAGATGGGAATACCAGACCGCCTAACCTGCCTCTTGAGAAACGTATATGCAGGTCAGGAAGCACCAGTTAGAACTGGATATGGAACAGTAGACTGGTTCCAAATAGGAAAAGGAGGAGGTCAAGGCTGTATATTGTTACCCTGCTTATTTAACATATATGCGAGTACATCATGAGAAACACTGGACTGGAAGAAACACAAGCTGGAATCAAGATTGCTGGGAGAAATATCAATAACCTCAGATATGCAGATGACACCACCCTTATGAGAGAAAGTGAACAGGAACTAGAAAGCTTCCTGATGAAAGTAAAAGAGGAGAGTGAAAAAGTTGACTTAAAGGTCAACATTCAGAAAACGAAGATCATGGCATTTGGTCCCATCACTTCATGGGAAATAGGTGGGGAAACAATGGAAACAGTGGCTACTCTATTTTTCTGGGCTCCAAAATCACTGCAGATGGTGATTGCAGCCATGAAATTAAAAGATGCTTACTCCTTGGAAGGAAAGTTATGACCAACCTAGATAACATATTAATAAGCAGAGATATTACTTTGCCAGCAAAGGTCCATCTAGTCAAGGCTATGGTTTTTCCAGTAGTCATGTATGGATGTGTGAGTTGGACTGTGAAGAAGGCTGAGCGCCGAAGAATTGATGCTTTTGAACTGTGGTGTTGGAGACCACTCTTGAGAGTCCCTTGGACTGCAAGGAGATCCAACTAGTCTATCCTAAAGGAGATCAGTCCTGTGTGTTCAATGGAAGGAATGATGCTGAAGCTGAAACTCCAATACTACCAATAGGTAGGAGGATAAGGGGACAACCGAGGATGAGATTTCTGGATGGCATCACCGACTTGATGGACATGAGTTTGAGATTACTCCTGGAGTTGACGATGTACAGGGAGGCCTGGCACGCTTTCATTCATGGGGTAGCAAAGAGTGGGACACGACTGAGTGACTGAACTGAACTGTACTGATGTTAAATTATCTTGATACTTCTAATCTTAAAGCAGGAGGTTAGAAAATTAACAGATATACTTTTACATACTATTATTGTTCTTTAATATTTCTTGTCCTTTTTCCCATCTGGGCACAGCAGAAGACTGAAGTTTCTAGTCACTCTGAAGTTACACAAAGCCAGATGACTTCATTGACTAATCAATTATGATCTTAAATATGAATGCCATTCTAGGTAAAAGGAGTTAAGATGATTTCTGTCACTGTGATTTTACAAGTAAGCATTCACATGGTGTTGCCTCAGATAAAAGCAACTTGTAATAATAAGCCAACGTAGAGGACAACTGTTATAGAGATTTGCCCTAGCCACAGTGAATATTTTTTAAAAAGAACTAAATTTTTGTTTATTTTAATCAACTGACTTGTTTGATAGCACCACATGGCATAAAAAATTAAAACAAACAAACAAAAAAAATGTAGCTAGCTAAATAAAAAGCTAGAAGGATAGTTGCAGAGGAACAAAAGAAGGTAAAGTAACAGTTTTTCAGCATGCATGATCATACCAATATCACGCCAGAAGTTTTACTTAAATTATCTCATCAGTATTTATCTCAAATCTTAAAAATGTCAAATTCATGATACTTATTTTATAAGAAACTACTAACATGATCAGAAAAAAAAAGCTAATTATTCTTTTAGTCTAGATATTACAAAATGAAATTACAGGACACATATTCTGAAAATATCTTGCTGGCTCTTGGCCCCTCACTGATGAATAGCTATCTAAAGATATGGTGATTTCACTAAAGAACACTTTAATAATATATTTCAGTGGTATAGCAAAAGAATTTATTTTGGAAGAGGGGAATATTCTCACCTGTAATATGCCATGGGTTTAGCTAAAAGTATGATAGTCAATTATCAATATATAATAAAATATTTGTTAAATTTTCAACATATCTATTATGCTGAAACTATGAAATGAGAAGATACAATAATTTTCTGAAAGTAAAGTAATAATTCAGCCAAATAAATAATTTAATACATAATAGAGCATGTTCTTGATTGATTATATGATGTTTCAATTTTCCCTTCAACAATTCTATCTAAATATTCATTAAAGTACTCAAACTTAATAAAGCCTTAATGAATCTAGTGAAAACTAGCAACCTAACAATTAAGAAAAATCTGACAGAAAGTCAACTCTGTTTGAAAAATATGATGTTTATAATATTCTAATTTCAAATTAGAAATATTTTAAAATTAGAACAGAATTAGTTTTGGGACTAGAAAATCTAAGCCTTTCTAATATTTAGAATGAAGTGCAATATACTGTCTGTAACAGAAACCGTGTTCAGTTCAGTTCAGTCACTCAGTCGTGTCTAACTCTTTGCAACCCCATGAAACACAGCATGCCAGGCCTCTGGTCCATCTCCAACTCCTGGAGTTCACTCAAACTCAAGTCCATAGAGTCAGTGATGCCATCCAGCCATCTCATCCTCTGTTGTCCCCTTCTCCTCCTGCCTCCAATCCCTCCCAGCATCAGGGTCTTTTCCACTGAGTCAACTCTTTGCATGAGGTGGCCAAAGTACTGGAGTTTCAGCTTCATCATCAGTCCTTCCAATGAACACCCAGGACTGATCTCCTTTAGGATGGACTGGGTGGATCTCTTTGCAGTCCAAGATACTCTGAAGAGTCTTCTCCAACACCACAGTTCAGAAGCATCAATTCTTCGGCACTCAGCTTTCTTCACAGTCCAACTCGCACATCCATACATGACTACTGGAAAAACCATAGCCTTGACTAGACAGACCTTTGTTGACAAAATAATATTTCTGCTTTTCAATATACTATCTTGATTGGTCATAACTTTCCTTCCAAGGAGTAAGCGTCTTTTAATTTCATGGCTGCAGTCACCATCTGCAGTGATTTTGGAGCCCAGAAAAATAAAGTCAGCCACTGTTTCCATTGTTTCCCCACCTATTTCCCATGAAGTGATGGGACTGGATGCTATGATCTTCGTTTTCTGAATGTTGAGCTTTAAGCCAACTTTTTCACTCTCCTCTTTCACTTTCAACAAGAGGCTTTTTAGATCCTCTTCACTTTCTGCCATAAGGGTGGTGTCATCTGCATATCTGAGGTTATTGATATTTCTCTCAGCAATCTTGATTCCAGCTTGTGCTTCTTTCAGCCCAGCATTTCTCATGATGTACTCTGCATATATGTTAAATAAGCTGGGTGACAATATACAGTCTTGATTTACCATTACATGAAGCAATTCTAACAATGTCAGAAATCATTGTAGAATAATTATTAATTGATTAGACAAACAAAGCACAATGCTTATGGATAAGTTCTTTTCTTATGTTTCAACTCAAGAGGTATATTAAATTTGGTAGGACATTTACAAAAAGTGGAAAAGAAAAAAATAAATAATAAATAAAAGTTTGACAAATTTCAATGCAACTACTTAGAGTTACTTTGAAATAGTATATATAATAAATATAAAATGAATTTGACAGTATGCAGTTTTTGTCATCTTCATAAAATTATATGCAAAAAATCAAGTTTATCTGGGATCCAAGGGGTAGCAATAACAGGAATAGAATGACAAAGAAGTAACAAATAATAATTGTTGTTGTTTATTTGCTAAATATTACCTGATTCTTTTATGACTCCATGGACTGTAGCCGACCATGCTTCTCTGTTCATGGAATTTCTCAGACAAGAATACCAGAGTAGGTTGTCATTTCCTTCTCCAAGGGATCTTCCTGACCCACAGTTTAAACCTATGCCTCCTGCATTAACAGGTGGATTTTTTACCCCTGAGCCACCAGGGAAGCACAACCAATAATTATAAAAGATATTGTTAATAGTGGTAAAACAATATTGAGGACAAAGTGTTTGAAATGCCAAATTCACAATTCATAGTCTCTTGATAGTTAAAGTTCAGATCACTTATACAATTAGAATTGGATAGACTAGGAAGGGTGCCTCATCAGTAAATATACTCTTGCAACCTCTGCTTTCCTGATAAATAGAAGCCCTGTGGTGAATCACACACACACATACACATCCACATGCACATACACATATGCATTTACAATAATAGTCTCCTACATTGTCTTGATAGAAAGACCATAACATTTTAAATAATCTAAATATATGCAGATAGTCATCATGAAAAGCACTGTGTATTAGATTCTGAAGTCACTTCCTTATATTTTTAAAACGGTAAATTATTGTGAGATTTTAACCTGATAAAAAATCTGCCTTGTAAAACATAATTGATATTTAAATATTGATAAAGAAAGACTATATTACTTCTTTGTATAATAAATCTACCAAAAAAGATACGTGTAGTTAAAGGTATGGTTTTTCCAGTAGTCATGTATGGGATGTGAGAGTTGGACTACAAAAAAAGCTGAGTGCGGAAGAATTGATGCTTTTGAACTATGGTGTTGGAGAAATTCTTGAGAGTCCCTTGGACTGCAAGGAGATCCAACCAGTCCATCCTAAAGGAAATCAGTCTTGAATATTCATTGGAAGGACTGATGCT
This sequence comes from Aepyceros melampus, assembly GCA_006408695.1. Lineage (NCBI taxonomy): Eukaryota > Metazoa > Chordata > Mammalia > Artiodactyla > Bovidae > Aepyceros > Aepyceros melampus. The sequence continues at coordinate 16,596 of SJXQ01007063.1, forward strand.
GAAGCTGAAACTCCAATACTTTGGCCACCTGATGAGAAAAACTAACTCATTGGAAAAGACCCTGATGCTGGGAAAGATTGAATGCGAGAGGGAGCAGAAGGGGATGGCAGAGAATGAGATAGTTGGATGGCATCATCAACTCAATGAACATGACCTTGAGTAAACTCTAGCAGTTGGTGATGGACAGGGAGGCCTGGCATGCAGCAGTCCATGGGGTTGCAAAGAGTTGAATATGACTGAGCAACTGAACTGAACTGATACTATTACAAGTACCGAAAGACCAAAGCTAAATTAAAAGTTCCTTGTTTTTGAATGTAATATCTGAATTTAGGAATGATTGTGAAGTTTTCATTAGAAAAGAATTATGAATGTTTGAGATTTCTTATCACTATCTTCTTATGTAAAACACTGTGGAGCATATGGATACAAAATAGAGAAAATAAAGCAGACAGAAGCATGGATGTGATAGGTAAATTCAATTATCTTTTTGAAAACAGTTTATTTAATACACATATTCCCTCTCCTCAAAATAAATTTTGAAATAATAAAAATATTAACATTACTGGAACATAAGAGGGAGCTTCTTCAGTAAACCAGAATTGTGAGGAATTTTTGGAAGACATGAAGCAGATGGGACAGATGGAGAACAAAGCTGGTCACTGTAGAATAGCCTTTGATTCAAAGCAGGCAAAAGGGGAAAACCTGGAGGAATAAATGAGCAGATTTTCTAAACTGAGCCCTGAGAACCATCAAAGCTCAGACAGAAGGGACTGGAAATAAGGCAAGCTGCGTAATAAGGCAGAAACTGGAGGGATTTAGAATCTGAGCTAGCTTTTCCCACACAAGTTGCCTGGTACAATCCCAGGTGTCAGGGACTGTTTAAAAAGGAACTGAGAGTTATAGCATTGAAATCTGTTAATATGGGCAGCAGAGACAAGGAGGGGAAGAGATTTAACACTGCAAACAATTCAGTTCCATTAATAAAATATGAAAGAAAACATTACTTAACATATTTGGAAGAAATACTGAATATTCTGGTATTTTCTTTCCTATTGGACTCTGGAACTAAGACTCTAACTGAACATAAATACTTCACAAAGTATGAAATGCAGGGCAGCTTAGAAAATAGTTTTGCAGGTGTGTGTGTCTGTGTGTGTGTATGCGTATGCTTATGCTTAGCCACTCAGCTATGTCCAGATTTTTGTAACCCTCTGGGCTGCAGCCTGCCAGGTTGCTTTGTTCATGGGATTCTCGAGGCAAGAATACTGGAGTAAGCTGCCATTTCCTTCTCTAGATCTTCCTGAGTCTCCTGAACTGGCAGATGAATTCTTTACCACTGCATCTTCTAGGAAGCCCTTGGAAAATAGGGACATCAAATGTAGTACATAAGCAAACCATAAGCTATATATACACAGAAGCTTTATTTAATGTAAAAAGCAATGTAAAAAAGAACCATGCCATTTAAAGAACTCCATAATACTCGAAGAGAGAAGTTTGTCATCTGCTAGAAGGCTTCCAAATAGATCAACTCTCATATCAAACATCCATAAAATAAACCAACAGACACGTTAAAGTCCCACTGGAAAATCCTATGGACAGAGGAGCCTAGAGGGCTACAATCTATGGGGTTGCAAAGAGTTGGACACAGCTTAGCAACTAAACAACAACAACAAAAAAAGCTCAGTATATACTAAGATTGACTAAGCATCTGAGAAGAAAGCACTTGTTTCAGAAGAAAAAAATTTGGCACAAAGACCAGGAATAGTGGAATAGGCTTATTAACATTCTGCTTATTTTGATTATGTCCTTTAGAATTAATATGTCATCTTTGCTTTCTGAGAACAAACACACTTAACAGACACACAAAATGATGTCAGCATATATTGTCCAGGAAGTGCAATTAACTTTCTAACTGTTAATATCCTTAATCATCCAAATAAAAATACCAGGACCATGAGAGTGTCCTGCCTTAGCGACAAGGATGGGACACCAACTCACTAAATGTTTACCACAATAGCTTTGCTCATTTTGCCACTAGTATTTAATAGGTTTAATCACAGTTATTAATTACCTTATATTAAGCATGTTCTATTTACTTTCCTCTGAAGGATTTGGGGAGATAGAAGTAAGATTTCTTCATTATTTTTTTCAGCTTACATCTGAACCAAGTGATTCAGCTTAGACATGAACCAACTGAAATAGAAAATGTATTCCTATCTCTCAGAAAACTGAACCAAGATATGATTCTTAAAGAATGCGAAACAAGTCATCAGTACATATCATTCTAGGCTTTTATTTTCCCAAAGGGAATTGATTTTTAAAAATAATAATCAAATATATAAGGAAATACAGAAAATTTTCAAAAGAGTTGTCATATGACATGTACTAAATTAGGGCAATTAGCCATAGATTAAAAAAAAAAAAAAACTGAATACAGAAAATAATACATAACTTAGTGATTAAAAAAAAAAAACTCCCAGAACTTTTCTAAGGAAGCAATTAATAAAGAAGCGTGGAGAAACATAATATTTGAGGAATAAAATGTACAATGGTCAAAATAATGGGAAAAAAAACTGGGAAACTGAGCAGATAATATCAAATATTGACTGTGATTCAGAAGATCAACTTTAGATATTCCACTGGAATGCAAAACTAGCACACAGAGAAAAGATTAAAGTATTGAGTACAAAGATGTTACACATGGGACTCAGAACATTTAAGTCCACAGTAAGATAATTTCAAGAGTACAAAATTGAGTGGACAGGAGGAAAAAAGAAAAGAATAAAAATAATGGTGAAAAGTGAAAATAGTCAAGTTTTTGTGCCAAAAATCACTGAACAGGACAAAAATTTTGAAAAGAAAATAAAACATTACTCAGTGAAAGTTATATATTCTAAGGATAAAATAAAAGCTTGTAAACTTCTCATTTTGTGGAGATGATCACACAGGAAAGAGACTCAGCTTAGTGCTAGAAAGATCATCCAGAACATTAAGTTCTGGAAGACTATGTAGAAGAAAAATCTTTATGTCTTTAATAGAAAAGCATTGTGATTTTTGGATTCCATATTTGAGTAAGTGGAACAGGGTTTCAAAAATATCTGATATGCAAAAGCTAAAATATACAAGATCTATAAGTACAGTTTTTACCCTGTTCTACTTTAAACCAATTATTCTGGTAGAATTTTGGAAAGAGGAAAGATACTCTGTTCTACTTCAGCCATTGCTATAAAACTTTCTCAGGAAGGTCAAGTAGATGTTACAGGGATGAATATGGAATAAAGCTGAGGTATTAGATCCCCTCTCCTGTATCTTTCTCATTTAAGTTGACAGGAAGGTTGTCTTTTAATTTGTGTCCACAATATAATACTGCCAACACAAAAATCATGGTTCTAATTTGTGGTCAATCTTCATCTGAAATAATAAATTCAACATATAAAGAGTAGTAGGAAAGAAAGAAACATTAATAGGCAGATGATAGATTAAATACTTTCTATGAAAAGCTTCATCTCTGATATTTGGAATAATAACATAACTACAACCCTCTTTTTTTCTGCTATCTTTCTTTATGGTCAATTTTTCACCTCTTGCAACTGAAATACTGTTGACATGTCCAAAAATAATTTAAAAATAAATTTACTAAAACAAAAAGTAAATAATAAGATGCAAATCAAGAAGTGGAATACATAATATGCAGGAAGAATTGAGAATAGAGAAACCAAAAATATTGCTCTAGTTAATAATGTAATTTTTAATTTAATTTAAAAAATTCAAGTAAAATTTTTAATGAGATATAATTGATATATTTTAAAGTAATTTTATACTAAGATAAATATTAATATCCTATATAATTTTTGCAATGCAATTATTTAATGATTATTTGAAGATTATGATCAAATATGACTGATAAATTCTTTTGAGTAACTGACATTGGAAAATATAATTAGATGAAATATTCAAAGCAACAGAAATAAACAAAAACATTTAATCAGTAAAAAATATCAAATAAGTTAAAAGTTACAAAATATAAAAATTAGGGATTGTAAGAATAAAGCCAAATATTTATAAATATATTTATCATAAATAAATTAAATCCACAAGTTAAATAACAAAATGCATGAATTGCATAAGCAAATAAAATACAGACAAACTAAACATGAATAATAAATTAATATTAAATTTCATAAATAATTGAAAATGATGGAGTGGACCAGGATTCACAGAACAAATGTAAGGCAACAAAAAGCAGAAAAAGAAATAATAATATTCAAAAATTATTTCAAGAAAAAATTGGCTATCTTTGGAAAATTTTAAAAATATCTGTAACACTGTGCTGCCCCTGCAGGGGTACAGATTCAATTTCTGGTCAGGGAACTAAGATCCTAAATTCTGCATGGTGTGGCAAAAAAAAAAAAAAGAAAAAGATAAAGCAATAACTGATATATATAATACTGCGTTAAAATAAAATTTAATGTATCAATTTAGGGATTTTGACAAAGCATTAAAAATTCTTTCACTTGTTAGCAAATCAAGAGGTGAATTTCATGGGAGTTGATAAAAAGTAGTAAAAGAATAACGAACAAATAAGCATAAAGACCTAATAGACTCAAATTTAAATGTTTAAATGAAAAGATGATATGTTTTGCTTGTGCTGTATTAACTACATGGTTCCATTACTTAGCTTGTCTGTTTAGTTACTCAAGCTTTAAAACTGTTAACACAGTGTTGTTGATGCAGAAAGGAGACATTGATAATAACACACTGTCCCTCAAAGAATCTACCTTGAATTAATGAACTTTACTTTCATTCATATTTTATTGTTTAAAAGTAATTTCCATGCCACAGCTAATTCAAAGAAGGCACAAATATTTAATTTGTTCTGAAGGTAGCAAGTCAGAAGTAATCCATAACCGACAGTAAGGACGAACAAGCTTTATTTTTTAGTTATCAAGCAAAGAAATGTTTGTTTTACTAATTCTTTAAATTTTGGAGTAATGTGTTACCCATTTGATAGATAATATATTACATGCTTATTTTCCTGCAAATGTGTCAAAAATATGTTTTCTGTATTGTTTCTAATAGTACATATCTGTTAGTTTGTCTACAGACTAATCTTCAACATTAAGTAGGTGGATAAACTAATATATTTTTCATTGAACAAGCATGTTTTTCAAAAGAGAACACACATAAGTGAAATGATTACATTTTAAGAATTATACATAGTTTGGGAATTATTTTAATTGTAATATTTTAATGAATAATTTTTCATTTTTATGTTATCCATGAAACACTTTTTAGTTCTGATTCAAATTCTAATACAATGAAAATAGATTTAGAAACGTGAAATGCTTAAAATACAAAAAATAAAAAAAATCTGAATTACACAATTTAATTCTTAATAGTAAATGAAGAATCTATAAAAATAAGGTAAATTCTTCTAATGAGCCCTGCAGACAGATAACTACTTTGAAATATGAGTATTAAATAAATAATTCCCTGATAACTCAGTTGGTAAAGAATCCACCTGCAATGCAAGAGACCCCAGTTCAATTCCTGGGTTGGGAAGATCCACTAGAGAAGGGATAAGATACTCACACCAGTATTCTTGGGGTTTGCTTGTGGCTCAGCTGGTAAAGAATCCGCCTGCACTGCAGGAAACCTGGGTTTGATCTCTAGATTGGGAAGATCCCCAGAGAAGGGAAAGAAAGGGAAGTGCTACCAAATCCAGTATTCTGGTTTAGAGAATTCCATGGACCATATAGTCTATGGGGTTGCAAAGAGTTGGACATGACTGAGAGACTTTCACTTTTTTTCAAGGAAATAATATTTCCTTATTAAACCCAGAGTATTCTTAGTAGAAAAATGCATTTATATTTACCCTAGATTCAGTAATTGAAACTGGTTTGCTATATAAAGAATTATCTCAGCCCTGGTTTATTTCATGCTATTAAACACTTTTGCTGATTTCATCTGACATTTAATTCTGTGCAAGCTCTAACAGCTTCTCAGTAACTCATAAGAAAAGTGCAATTACAATTGCAAACATTTAGTGAGTGGAATTTGTCATGATTCATAAGAGCAAATATTGTATAACACTGAAAATATAAGAACATTGCCAAAACAATACAGTTGATAACTCTTATTTCTGTCTCCTATAAACTGCCTACTAAAAGAATTACTAAAAACTTTCACATTTTATATGTAGTGAATATTATTGTGTAAAGTTCAAGAACTAGTAACTGTTCAGAAGTAAGAAAGATGCAACCAAGCATAAATATTATAAAGCACTGTTTGTGAAACTACAGGGAAGATTTTATACAAGATCATATTCATAAGAAACAATAATAGGAAACTATTCTATACTTAATGTCAATCCATAATGAAAACACTTTTTGCCATATTCCATGTATCTGTTTGACAATATGCAAAAGATTGCTATATATAATATGGATATATATTTATACATATTGAGATTTCCTTAAATATATTAATATACATTCAGTATACTAAACAATATATTTGTTATATTCAATAAGATGACATACAATATGAGAGATATATTTTTATGCTATCTATTTAATGTATTGTGTACATTATATTTTTATCCATGATTTGCTTTATAAAATAATAAATTAATATTCATGAGGTCCTTTATTTCTAATAACCTTTATCTGCTTCAAATGATGATTACAGAAAATAACATAATAAATTATACTGTACTTTCTTCCAAAATGTTTAATACAATTTAAGTTTAAAAATATATCCTGACAAAGTATGGTTTTGTAGATTTTCACAGGAAAATATAGAATGCTTCACTTTCAGATGTTAAACCTGTTTGTTAAAGTATGTCTAGGTTAGGTATAAATATTGATCTTTTAAAATGATGTAATATATTTAATGATGAATTGCAAGATGATTGGTGATGAAGGTGAAATTATGTAATTATGTAAAGAGTTAAAATTCAAAAGTTAATTATGAATTCAAAAGTTAAAATTCAAAGGCATATTATGATTATAAAATATCAATTCAGTTCAGTCACTCAGTCATGTCCAACTCTGTGACCCCATGAATCGCAGCACGCCAGGCCTCCCTGTCCGCGACCAACTCCCGGAGTTCACTCAAACTTATGTCCATCGAGTCGCTGATGCCATCCAGCCATCTCGTCCTCTCTCGTCCCCTTCTTCTCCTGCCCCCAATCCCTCCAAGCATCAGAGCCTTTTCCAATGAGTCAACTCTTCCCATGAGGTGGCCAAAAAACTGGAATTTCAGCTTTAGCATCATTCCTTCCAAAGAACACTCAGGGCTAATCTCCGTTAGAATGGACTGGTTTGTCCCATTCTGAAGGCTGTCTTTTCAACTAGCTTATAGTTTCCTTTGTTTTGCAGAAGCTTTTAAGTTTAATTGGGTCCCTTTTGTTTATTTTTGCTTTTATTTCAAATATTCTTGGAGGTGGGTCATAGAGGATCCTGCTGTGATGTATGTCGGAGAGTGTTTTGACTATGTTCTCTTCTAGGAGTTTTATAGTTTCTGGTCTTGCATTTAGATCTTTAATCCGTTTTGAGTTCATTTTTGTGTATGGTGTTACAAAGTGTTCTAGTTTCATTCTTTTAAAGTGATTGACCAATTTTCCCAGCCCCACTTGTTAAAGAGATTGTCTTTAATCCATTGTATATTCTTACCTCCTTTGTCAAAGATAAGGTGTCCATAGGTGTGTGGATTTATCTCTGTGCTTTCTATTTTGTACAAGCAACACCTACATCTCAATTCCAGAAAAATAAATGACCCAATCTAAAAATGGGCCAAAGAACTAAATAGACATTTCTCCAAAGAAGACATACAGATGGCTAACAAACACATGAAAAAATGCGGATTCATGGCAGTGTATGGCAAAACCAATACAGTAATGTATAGTAAAATAAGTAAAAATAAAAATTAAAAAAAAGATGTTCAACATCACTCATTATCAGATAAATGTAAGTCAAAACCACAATGAGGTACCATATGACGCCAGTCAGAATGGCTGTGATCCTAAAGTCTACAAGCAATAAATGCCGGAGAGGGTGTGGAGAAAAGTGAACCCTCTTACACTGTTGGTGGGAATGCGAACTAGTACAGCCACTATGGAGAACAGTGTGGAGATTTCTTAAAAAACTGGAAATAGAACCGCCTTATGACCCAGCAATCCCACTGCTGAGCATACACACCTTGGAAACCAGAATTGAAAGAGACACGTGTACCCCAATGTTCATTGCAGCACTGTTTATGATAGCCAGGACATGGAAGCAACCTAGATGTCCATCAGCAGACGAATGGATAAGAAAGTGGTGATACATATACACAATGGAGTATTACTCAGCCATTAAAAAGAATACATTTGAATAAGTTCTGATGAGGTGGATGAAACTGGAGCTGATTATACAGAGTGAAGTAAGCCAGAAAATAACACCAATACAATATACTAACACATATATATGGAATTTATAAAGATGGTAATTATAACCCTGTATGTGAGACAGCAAAAGAGACATAGATGTATAGAACAGAATTTTGGACTCTGTGGGAGAAGGAGAGGGTGGGATGATTTGGGAGAACGGCATTGAAACATTTATACTATCATGCAAGAAACGAATTGCCAGTCTAGGTTACAGGATACAGAATGCTTGGGACTGGTGTACTGGGATGACCCAGAGAGATGATATGGGGAGGGTGATGGGAAGGGAGTTCAGGATTGGGAACTCATGTGCACCCGTGGCAGATTCATGTCAATGTATGGCAAAACCAATAGTATTGTAAGTTAAAAAATAATAATAATAACAAAAATATTATTTTGATTTATTATTTCATTACTGCCTTTTTCATCAAATTGTTTGGTGCCTTACTGTGAATAGTGCATTTAATGCCTCATATATTGGATGCAAACATGTTGTGCCTTTTAAGAGACCTCAATGACCTTCTTTTTCTTTCTTCACTTCCCCCCTTCCCAGGATAAACTAAATAATATTGGTCTTTACAATAAAGAAATTGACATGTATGGTGAAGGGGGAAAAAAGAAACTCATAAATGTTACATGATTGATGTGACTGATGACGCCTTTCCTTGTATCTCAGATGGTACAGAGTCTGCCTGCAGTGCAGGAGACCTGGGTTTGATCCCTGGGTTGTGATGATCCCTTGGAGAAGGGAATGGCTACCCACCCAGTATTCTTGTCTAGAGAATTCCATGGACAAAGGAGCCTGCAGGCTAAACTCCATGGAGGGGCATAGAGTCAGACACTGCTAAGCAACACTTGTACACTTGTACATGACTGATGTTGGTGACAAGTGAAAATTACGGTGAAAGTTAAAGACATAGAATGCTTTCCTTCAAGTATACTAGTAAATTATCACAGAAGAACTTGTAAAATTTTTGACTTCTTTTTTAACATAATGAAATGTGTTGGTGGTAGAAAAACAGTAAAAAAAAGAATTAGTAATGAGAGGGAAGATTGAAAGATAAGAAAGTACTTACAAGCTTGTTTATAGACTACAATATGCATTATAAAGTAGATTTTGGCTTAAACAAGATGGTTCAATTACATCAATGAGTGCACAAAGAAACAAAAGATTATGTCATGTTGGCATGAGGACTATGTGTGAGGGCAGTTCAGTACTGAGGAAAGTGACTTGGCTTCAGAATCTGGATATGCTCTTGGAGCAGGGCCATTCAGACTGAGTGATTAAGGGGTAAAGCAAACTATACATGCTTGATAAGTAAATGTGAATCCTGGACAAGCTCTGAGTATCCTATATTCCATATACTCTAAATTTAGGTTCTAAAAGAAACTTTTATCTTTATGTCTCATTATGAATTTTTGTTTTCATTATTTAAAAGAGGAATATGCATGATGCAATTATACAGACTATAAAAGTTCCAGGTATTTTGTGTATTTTTTTTTTAAGTTTTAATTCTTCTTGTGGTAAATTAGGGCATTTATAAAGCAAAACATTGCCTAAACATGACATCCATCCACTTATTCACTTAGTTCAGTCAGTAAGCATTTATGAAACCCCTCCTTTGTTTCAGGTACCTGAGATGAAGGGCTAAATTAGACCCAGTTCCTGGTTCCAGAATTCACAACTTTGTTAGAGAAGCTAATAAATGAAGAGAAAAACAGCAATGAACTGTTAACATTGTGTTCATATGAATAATCATGTTGGACAAAATTAGAATCCAGTAAATTCTTTCTATCTCCTACAATAGCTCTCAATTTATTAAAAAAACAATATGGCATAATTGTATTAATATATTATATGAAAAATGAATGTTTCCATTCTGTTCTTTATATAGTATTTTATTATCTTTACAATAAATATGTGTTTTAAATTATATTTTTAAAGATCAAATAGTGATCCCAGGAATCATGATTCAAACAGAGAGAAAGGGTTATGTGCTGTTTAGAATAGTATATAAAATTAAACACATACCTAAGATAAAAGTATATTTATATCATACAATTCCATGTAGAAAAGGTTACTACATAGTTTTAGTTAGTGTTGACTCATTCACAAAGAAACTTTTTTGAATAATAAATACTCAAAAGTGTTTCCAATAATACAGATATAGAGGTATAGAAAACCTGAGTCAATAGTCTAGGTAGGGTTTATCACAAATGAAACTTGATTGAGTGTTCCTTAACAATTCTTTAAGGTCTTTGATACTGCCATGAAAGTAAATGAAATGTAACATTTAGCACTAATGTGGAGGTTCAGATAAGTGCTATACATGAAGAATGTTTATAAAATCACATTAACAGAGATATCTTTAATGTAATAATCCAAGAGAGCTTTCAGGTTGTCTCAGAGAGAAAAGACATGTTACATAAGACAACAATGGGCTTATGGGGACACAGCAAAGTTTCTAAGTAAAATGTATATCTGTTGAGTCACCAAAACTTTTACATTAATTATCTTATAAAATTTGAGATAAATTCTGCTGGCAAACAATAAGACATACTTTGCTTTTACGTCAGAAAAGAATTCAGCAAAGTTTTAAAAATCACATAAATAAATAGAAAGAACTAAAATATTTAAAAATCAGTAATAATACAAGGAAGGTAAGAGCTATAACAATAGATACCATTTAAAAGGGCACTTACTATATATTGGACAGTGATTTTTACTTCACATTTGATTTCCCTTCATTATTCTCAAAACCATTTTACGGCATATGAATGACTTATCTCAATTTGTTTTCCCATAAAAGCCAAAAAGCTGAAGAGATTAAATCATATGCTTAAGATCAAATAAACTGTGATGGTAGTTTAGTCATCACTGATCTGTTTTTTGTTTTGTTTTGTTTTGTTTTGACTAGAAAATATAATTTTTATTTTGTTAAAAAAGTAAACGATTAAATCACAAGAAATTAATATACTAGTAAAACAAGATGGGATTTCTTTGGAAGGAATGATGCTAAAGCTGAAGCTCCAGTACTTTGGGCACCTCATGCGAAGAGTTGACTCATTGGAAAAGACCCTGATGCTGGGAGGGATTGGGGGCAGGAGGAGAAGGGGACGACTGAGGATGAGATGGCTGGATGGCATCACAGACTCAATGGACGTGAGTCTGAGTGAACTCCGGGAGTTGGTGATGGACAGGGAGGCCTGGCGTGCTGCGGTTCATGGGGTCGCAAAGAGTCGGACACAACTGCGCGACTGAACTGAACTGAACTGAAAACAAGATGATCCTTTTAGGACTGTTCTAAATGAGCATTTTCTTTCATCTTCCTCCTCTTCTTCCCATCGCAAACCACTCTCCCTAGTGTTTCCCCTTCCTTCTCCTCCTTTTTCACCAGTTTTGTGTATTTCCTCTTTTTTTTTCCTTTTTGGCTTCACTGCGACCTGGCACACTAAGCATGGGCGGCAGCAACCAGGCACACTAAGCGCTGCCAAGAGGAGTTACCCCACATCCGAGGTCAGGAGCAGCGGCTGAGAGTGCCAGGCTGGGACGGAACAGGAACGGCCGAGAGCACTACCCAAGTCTGAGGTCAGGGGCGGCAGCCAGGAGGAGCTACCACGTCCAAGGTCAGCGGTGGCTGGGAGGAGACACCCCGCATCCAAGGCCAGAGGAAGCGGCCGCGTGGTGGCAGCAGGGAGGAGACACCCTGCATCCGAGGTCACGGGAGGCGGCTGGGAGGAGCCAGCCCATGCCCAAGGCCAGAGGCGTCGGCCTGGAGGAACAACCCCAGGAGCTGTGGCTGCGTGGGTGCAGGAGGGCCTAGAGGAGCTATCCCATGTTGAAGGTCAGGAAGGGTGGCGGTAAGGATATACCCTTCTACCAAGGTAAGGAGCAATGGCTGTGCTTTGCCGGAGCAGCCATGAAGAGATACCCCACGCCCAGGGTAAGAAAAACCCAAGTAAGATGGTAGGTGTGGCAAGAGGGCATCAGAGGGCAGACACACTGCAACCATACTCACAGAAAACTAGTCAATCTGATCACACTAGGACCACAGCCTTTTGTAACTCAGTGAAACCAAGCCATGCCCATGAGGTAACCCAAGACCAGTGGGTCATGGTGGAAAGATCTGACAGAATGTGGTCCACTGGAGAAGGGAATGGCAAACCACTTCAGTATTCTTGCCTTGAGAACCCCATGAACAGTATGAAAAGGCAAAATGATAGGATAATGAAAGAGGAACTCCCTAGGACAGTAGGTGCCCAACACGCTACTGGAGATCAGTGGAGAAAGAACTCCAAAAAGAATGAAGGGATGGAGCCAAAGCAAAAACAATACCCAGCTGTGGATGTGACTGGTGTTAGAAGCAAGGTCCAATGCTGTAAACAGCAATACTGCATAGGAACCTGCAATGTCAGGTCCATGAATCAAGGCAAATTGGAAGTGGTCAAACAAGAGATGGTAAAAGTGAACGTCGACATTCTAGGAATCAGAGAACTAAAATGGACTGGAATGGATTAATTTAACTCAGATGACCATTATATCTACTACTGCAGACAGGAATCCCACAGAAGAAATGGAGTAGCCGTCATGGTCAAAAAAGAGTCCGAAATGCAGTACTTGGAGGCAATCTCAAAAATGACAGAATGATCTCTATTTGTCTCCAAGGCAAACCATTCAGTATCACAATTATCCAAGTCTATGCCCCAACCAGTAATGCTGAAGAAGCTGAAGTTGAATGGTTTTATGAAGATCTACAAGACCTTTAAGAACTAACACCCCCAAAAGATATCCTTTTCATTATAGCAGACTAGAATGCAAAAGTAGGAAGTCAAAAATCACCTGGAGTAACAGGCAAATTTGGCCTTGAAATGCAGAATGAAGCAGGGCAAAGACTAATAGACTTCTGACAAGAGAACGCATTGGTCACAGGAAACACTCTCTTCCAACAACACAAGAGAAGACTCTACACATGGACATCACCAGATGGTCAACACCAAAATCAGACTGATTATATTCTTTGCAGCCAAAGATGGAGAAGCTCTATACAGTTAACAAAAACAAGACCAGGAGCTGACTGTGGCTCAGATCATGAACTCATTATTACCAAATTCAGACTCAAATTGAAGAAAGTATGGAAAACCGCTAGGCCATTCAAGTATGACCTAAATCAAATCCCTTATGATTATACAGTGGAAGTGAGAAACAGATTTTAGGGCCTAGATCTGATAGATAGAGTGCCTGATGAATTATGGAATGAGGTTTGTGACATTGTACAGGAGACAGGGATCAAGACCATCCCCATGGAAAAGAAATGCAAAAAAAGCAAAATGGCTGTCTGAGGAGGCCTTACACATAGCTGTGAAAAGAAGAGAGGTGAAAAGGAAAGATATAAGCCTCTAAATGCAGAGTTCCAAAGAATAGCAAAAAGAGATGAGAAAGCCTTCTTCAGCAATCAAGGCAAAGAAATTGAGGGAAAGAATAGAATGGGAAAAACTAGAGATCTCTTCAAGAAAATTAGAGATACCAAGGGGACATTTCATGCAAAGTTGGTCTCGATAAAGGACAGAAATGGTATGGACCTAACAGAAACAGAAGATATTAAGAAAGGGTGGCAAAAAAAAAAAAAAAAAAAACACACACAAAGAAGAACTGCACAAAAAAGATGTCACAACCCAGATAATCATGATGGTGTGATCACTAATCTACAGCCAGACTTCTGGAATGTGAAGTCAAGTGGGCCTTAGAAAGCATCACTATGAACAAAGCTAGTGGAGGTGATAGAATTCCAGTGGAGCTGTTTCAAATCCTGAAAGATGATGCTGTGAAAGTGCTGCACTCAATATGCCAGCAAATCTGGAAAACTCAGCAGTGGCCACAGGACTGGAAGAGGTCAGTTTTCATTCCAATCCCAAAGAAAGGCAATGTCAAAGAATGCTCAAACTACCACACAATTGCACTCATTTCACATGCTAGTGAAGTAATGCTCAAAATCTCCAAGCCAGGCTCCAGTAATACGTGAACCGTGAACTTCCTGATGTTCAAACTGGTTTTAGAAAAGGCAGAGGAATGAGAGATCAAATTGCCAACATCAGCTGGATCATGAAAAAAGCAAGAGAGTTCCAGAAAAATTTCTATTTCTGCTTTATTGACTATGCCAAAGCCTTTGACTGTGAGGATCACAATAAACTGTGGAAAATTCTGAAAGAGATGGGAATACCAGACCACCTGACTTGCCTCTTGAGAAATCTGTATGCAGATCAGGAAGCAACAGTTAGAACTGGACATGGAACAACAGACTGGTTCCAAATAGAAAAAGGAGTATGTCAAGGCTGTATATTGTCACCCTGCTTATTTAACTTATATGCAGAGTGCATCATGAGAAATATTGGACTGGAGGAAACACAATCTGGAATCAAGATTGCTGGGAGAAATATCAATAACCTCAGATATGCAGATGACACCACCCTTATGGCAGAAAGTGAAGAGGAACTCAAAAGCCTCTTGATGAAAGTGAAAGAAGAGAGTGAAAAAGTTGGCTTAAAGCTCAACATTCAGAAAACGAAGATCATGGCATCTGGTCCCATCACTTCATGGGAAATAGATGGGGAAACAGTGGAAACAGTGTCAGTCTTTATGTTTGGGGGCTCCAAAATCACTGCAGATGGTGATTGCAGCCATGAAATTAAAAGATGCTTACTCTTTGGAAGAAAAGTTATGACCAACCTAGATAGTATATTCAAAAGCAGAGACATTACTTTGCCGACTAAGGTCTGTCTAGTCAAGGCTATGGTTTTTCCTGTGGTCATGTATGGATGTGAGAGTTGGACTGTGAAGAAGACTGAGCGCCAAATAATTGATACTTTTGAACTGTGGTGTTGGAGAAGACTCTTGAGAGTCCCTTGGACTGCAAGGAGATCCAACCAGTCCATTCTGAAGGAGATCAACGCTGGGATTTCTTTGGAAGGAATGATGCTAAAACTGAAACTCCAGTACTTTGACCACTTCATGTGAAGTATTGACTCATTGGAAATGATTCTGATGCTGGGAGGGATTGAAGGCAAGAGGCGAAGGGGCCGACAGAGGATGAGATGACTGGATGGCATCACTGACTCGATGGACGTGAGTCTGAGTGAACTCCGGGAGTTGGTGATGGACAGGGAGGCCTGGCGTGCTGTGACTTGCAGAGTCGGACACGACTGAACAAGGAACTGAACTGAATACTCCATTGTGCATGTGTACCACAGCTTTCTTATCCATTCATCTGCTGATGGACATCTAGGTTGCTTCCATGTCCTGGCTATTATAAAGAGTGGTGTGATGAACATTGAGGTACACGTGTCTCCTTCAATTCTGATTTCCTCGGTGTGTATGCCCATCAGTGGGATTGCTTGTTCATAAGGCAGTTGTATTTCCAGTTTTTTAAGGAGTCTCCATGCTATTCCCATAGTGGCTGTACTAGTTTGCTTTCTCACCAACAGTGTTAGAGGGTTCCCTTTTCTCCACACCCTCTCCAGCATTTATTGCTTGTAGACTTATGGATCACTTGTGGATCGCAGCCATTCTGACTGGTGTGAAATGGTACCTCATTGTGGTCTTGATTTGCATTCCTCTGATAATGAGTGATGTTGACCATCTTTTCATGTGTTTGTTAGCCATCTGTATGTCTTCTTTGGAACATTAAAATATTGAACTGGTTAAACTGTAAATAATGACATGGGATTCCACTGATAACTGGTTGTTGAATTTAAATTATTTAATACTAAAGAGTTAAACATATACAACACAGTGTCTTCATTATTTTTTGTTTCAACAAGACCCTGTACAAAGCTTCAGTTTTCAAAATGTATTAATTAAAAAGTTAAGCATACATTTTCATCATATATGGATGCCCAGTTATTTTAGGTAATCAGAGTGCATTTTATCATAAGCATGTTCAATCCCTGGGTCAGGAAGATATCCTAGAGAAGGAAATGGCAACCCACTCCAGCATTCTTGCCTGGAAAATCCCATGGACAGAGTAGCCTGTTGGGTACAGTCTGTAGGGTCCCAAGAGTCAGACACGACTGAGCAACTAAAACCACCATGGCAAAATGTGTACTTTAACTGTACGATTTATTTCCTTGGGTATTTGGGGGACTGTTCTTTTCTCTATTTGCATTTTTTCTGTTACTTTAGAAAATTAATAAGGTCAGAAACAAGATGATAATTTTATATGTATTTGAGACCTAGAAAAATATGAAACAAAAATGAAATTAAATATATTTTGGAAAATCTCAACCTCATGTTCTGAAGTTCTCAGGCTCAAAGAGAAATTCCAGAAAATCTGGAGAAAAAAAAGAATGACTGATTCATGGATATGAGGCTTTTTTTTTTTTAATTCTAAGAAAACAGTTTTGCTTAACCTCCCCCCTCTATTCATGCTATGTGTATCACTCAATTTTTATCTTGCTGTATAGAGATGATAGGGCTTCCCTGGTGGCTCAGAGGTTAAAGCGTCTGCCTGCAATGCAGAAGACCTTGGTTCGATCCCTGAGTTGGGAAGATCCTCTGGAGAAGGAAATGGCAATCCACTCCAGTATTCTTGCCTGGAGAATCCCATGGACAGACAAGCCTGGTGGGCTACAGTCCACGGGGTCACAAAGAGTCAGACACGACTGAGTGACTTCACTATAGAGATAATGGTAAAGGATCTGACCTCTATTCATGCTATGTGTATCACTCAATTTTTATCTTGCTGTATAGAGATGATAGGGCTTCCCTGGTGGCTCAGAGGTTAAAGCGTCTGCCTGCAATGCAGAAGACCTTGGTTCGATCCCTGAGTTGGGAAGATCCTCTGGAGAAGGAAATGGCAATCCACTCCAGTATTCTTGCCTGGAGAATCCCATGGACAGACAAGCCTGGTGGGCTACAGTCCACGGGGTCACAAAGAGTCAGACACGACTGAGTGACTTCACTATAGAGATAATGGTAAAGGATCTGCCTGCAGTGCAGGAAGCCTGGATTAGGATCCTTGGTCTGGGAAGGTCCTCTGGAGAAGGGTATGGCAATTCACTCCAGTATTCTTGCCTGGAGAATTCCATAGACAGAGGAATCTGGCAGGCTACAGTCTTACATTGTTGCAAAGAGTCAGATACAATACAGTGACTAATATTCTCACCATTTTTTCATAGCGATATTTATGTTAATTAGCTGTTTATATTTTACTTTATATAGTTGTAATTGATTTTATAAAGCTAGTAAAAATGGTTATTGCACATAAGCAAACTGGACAGTTGAAATAATATGCCTGAAATTATTCCATGCGGCTTCATAATATATACTTATTTTGTAATCTAACAGATTTAATTTCATATATCTCAAATTAGATATTGATAAAGTAGTTAGCATATATCATAACTGCCTTAAAATTCTCCCTGTTACCATCACACAAATAATATTCAATTTTGCTATGACTTGGAAATTTATCTTAAACAATATTGTCATGACTTTAAAATACATTTGAATAAATTTTGACTTTTCAAATATATATTCTAATGTAGAAAATTGTATTTAATTCCACTCCATGATACTTTTGATTATGTGTCATTTATTTTGAGTGTATATGTCATTTAGTTTGAGCATATATGTGCCATTTTTTTGAGCATATATGTGCCATTTATTTTGAGTAGTTTTAATTAAAAATAATGTTAATCAATAGATAGGTATTTATTATCTTTTAATAACTATACTCCTTAAAAAATACATCCCCATGAATTTATAAATGTCACCTTTTCCAATTTATTTTTAAAAGTGAAGAGAATGTTTGTGTGATCACTGGAAACCTTACCTGAAGTCCCTTTGTCTGTAGGACTTACATATATCCTCTATGTCCTGTTTCTTTCATCTGCACCAAACTTTCAGAACATTAGCTAATCAATACCCACAACTCACCTCTAGATAAGGTCTTTATTGCTTGAGATGAGAAAACTTTAGGAGAGTTAAGTAACTTGTACAAGGTCAGTGTGAATTGGTGTCATCTGAGCTAGGCTTAGCATACAGATTGACTCTCCGCATAGCTATTTCTACATTCTTTGGGCATAGTAGTTTCAGACAGGCCTTTGAGAAAGAATCTCCTTTAAATGTGGGTCTTCATTACAATGTTTAAACATAGCTGTTAACATATTTCCAATTGAGCATTTCCACATATTAACCAACACTTTTCTCAGCCAGATCTAGGATTTTAAAAATTAAATACTGATTTTCCAGATTCATATTTTATAAGCTATATATTGTTGATTTAATGTTCATTTAGTAAGTTCATTCTATCCCAAAAGTCAACTCATTACCATATTTCACCATTATACCATTTATTGAAATATTAGTGTTAGAACTCATTTTGCTTTTGCAATATAAAAACATTCTTAGTTGTGGGTCTTAATTCAACTGATTGCTTTTTAAAATGATTTCAAATTATTAATTTCTCTGGATAGCTTTATAATTATTTTAAATATATTTATATAACACTTCAAATATTTCAAAAAATCTGCAGTTATTTGTTTTTAATATATTAGATATTTATTAACAAATTATAATTTTATAACATATGGTCTAGTTTTGGTAGATTGTTTCTGTTTCAACACATCTACTCTATCTTTGTTTTTCTGAAAGATGGAGGTGCTATTTTCAGTATCATCTCAGTGGTATTATTTCTATGCCTAGCACATTGTATCTTCACTTCAGTCTTGTGTACTTTCTTGTCTCTACATTTTTATACTGACTATGATTTATGGCTCCAGTCAAATCTGTGAGTATCTGAGCTCCTTGGATGCCACAAAGATTATTATTTTGCCGTGGGTTCTTATGACCACTTTGACCAAGTTTCTGAATCAGTCAACATTCATACAACCCATATGTATTTAACACTACTGCTGTCAAGGACACTCAATAATGCTTTTCTACTTTTCTTATTGATCTGTCCTTAATCTTTTTTTCTTTCAGACTGAATTTCTCTCTCATCCTGTTTCCTGAACTGATATTTAAATCATGCCTTTATTTTATGCTATTTTTAGCTTAATTTTATGCCCTTTCCATTTTTTTTCTTTTTGTTACCAATACTCCTTTCCTTTATCTTGTGCTAAATAATTTGTGTGTGTGTGTGTGTGTGTGTGTGTTTGTGTGTGTGTATGATCTATATTATTCCATTACTGGATATTATAGCTCTTTTTTACTTATTCAGTGTACTCACCTAACCTTAACCTCTGTGAGGTAATTCACATTATTCACCTTATATGATTACTTATTCACAATAAGCTATCTGTTCTAAATATAAGAGGGGAACATATTTTTCCATTTGACATCAATTACATTTGTTTCACTTACTTCACTCAATACATATTGCCAGCTTCAAGTTAATTTTCCCTACTAATATTGAAAGTTATATATTCTGTGAAAGTATAAATTCATATAGGTCATCCTGAAAACTACATGACCACAATGTGAATTTTGGGATCATTACCTTGTCATTCATTAGTCATTATTTTAGGAAAGATAGTTGCTACTTGCTGATTACTTTAAAAGAAAACTTTCTATTCATAGCAAAGTATCAAATGTAATGACTAACATACATAGAAAGTAGCTGATACTGGATGAATACTGAAAAATGCTATTTTCTTTTTCATTTTCTTCACATATATGTTGTAACTGCAACTACTCTAGCATTGTGCTGATGGTTAGCACAGTTTTAAATGAGAGTCATGGTCAGAGAGCTAAGTTAACAACCAACCACTACATCTCATAAAAAGTCTCCCCATGAGTAAACGGTTTAGACTTTCATATCTTTATGATAAACCTGTGTGTGTGTGTGTGTGTGTGTGTGTTCAGCTATTGGAAACCCCATGGATTGTAGCACACCAGGCTCCTCTGTTTTCCACTATCTCCAGGCATTTGCTCAAATTCATGTCTGTTGAGTCAGTGATACTGTTAATATCTAACCATCTCCTCTATTACCTCGTTCTTCTATTGCCTTCAGTTTTTCCCAGAATCAGGGTCTTCCCAATGGGTAGGCTTTTCACATCAGGTAGCCAAAGTATTGCAGCTTCAGCAACAGTCCTTCCAATGAATTAAGGGTTGGTTTCCCTTAGGATTGACTGGCTTGATCTCCTTGCAGTCCATGGTATTCTCAAGAGTCTTCTCCAGCACCAAAATCCAAAAGGATCAAAAAAGCACTCAGCCTGTTTTATGGTTCAACTCTCAAAACCAAACATGACTGCAGGAAAAAAAAAAAACCCACAGTTTTGCCTACACAAATGTTTGTTGTCAAAGTGATATCTCTACTTTTTAATACACTATCTAGGTTTGTTATCACTTTCCTTCCAAGAGCATGGATCTTTTAATTTCATGGCTGCTGTCATCATCTGCGTGATTTTGGAGCCCAATAAAATAAAATCTGTCATTGCTTCCACTTTTCCCCCTTCTATTTGTCATGAAGTGATGGGACCATTTGTCACAATCTTATTTCTTTTTATTTAATTTATTTTTAATTGAAGCATAACTGCTTTACCATATTGTATTGAGTTCTGGCATACATCAACATGAATCAGCCATAGGTCCCCTCCCTCTTGAACATCCCTCCCACCTTCTAACCTATTACACCCCTCTAAGTTGTTACAGAGCCTTGGTTTGGTTTCCCTCAGTCATACAGCAAATCTTCATTGGCTATTTTACATATAGTAATGTATATGTTTCTATGTTACTCTCTCCATCCATCCCATCTTCCTCTCCTACCATCCTGTCCATAATTCTGTTCTCTATGTTTCCCTCTTCATTGTTGCCCCACAAATAGGTCCATTAGTACTGCTTTTCTAGACTCCATATATATGTTAATGTACAATATTTGTTTTTCTCTTTCTTACTTACTTCACTCTGTATAATAGGCTTGAGATTCATTCATCTTGAACTGACTCAAATACATTCCTTTTTAGAGGTGAATAATATTCCATTATATATATATATATATATATATATATATATATATTATGTACCACAGCTTCTTTATCCATTCATCCGTTGATGGACATCCAGCAATACTCCTCCCCCACCAGGAGGCATATATCCTGAGGAAAACAAAATTGAAAAAGGCACATGCACCCTAATGTTCATTACAGCCCTGTTTACAATAGGTAGGACATCAAAGCAATCTTAGTTTTTTTTTTTTTTTTTAATACTGAGTTTCAAGTCAGCTCTTTCACTCTTCTCTTTCACTCTTTCACCCTCATCAAGAGATCTTTTGTTCCTCTTCACTTTCTGGCATTAGAGTGGTATCATCTGCATATTTGAGGTTGCTGATATTTCTCCTGGAAATCTTGATTCCAGCTTGTGATTCCTCCAGGCAGGCATTTCACATGATGTATTCTGCATATGCGGAGGAGCCTGCTAGGCTGAGTCCATGGGGTCGCTAAGAGTCAGACACGACTGAGCGACTTCACTTTTACTTCTCACTTTCATGCATTGGAGAAGGAAATGGCAACCCACTCCAGTGTTCTTGCCTGGAGAATCCCAGGGACAGGGGAGCCTGGTGGGTTACCGTCTATGGGGTCGCACAGAGTCGGGCACGACTGAAGCGACTTAGCAGCAGCAGCAGCAGCATTCTGCATATAAGTTGAATAAGCAGGGTAACAATATACAGTCTTGCAATACTCCTTTCCCAATTTTTAACCAGTCCCATGTCTTTAAGAATTTTCCATGGTTTGTTGTGATCTACACAGTATAATAAGTTTAACTGTAGGCACAGATTATTTGGAAGATTGAGTGGCAAATTATGCACTTCAAATTTCCATGGTGTGGCATTGCTTTCTCAGGATGAACCTCTAGCCCTGGTGGCAAACTCCTTGCTCTCTTATTGGTGATGATTCCACATCATTTTAAATGGGGTGTGTTCAGGATATTTCAAGTCTGACACAGTCTTGGGTTGACTAAGAAGATGCACACACCCTTAGACATACCAGTAACAGAAGTGCATCTTGTTTCTGCTTCAATAGTCTCTACCTTTTGTGGCATTATAGGTTATTCAAGCCAACATCCTGTCCTCTAAAGTTTTCAAGAAAAATAGCATATCACTTATTTCTCAAACTTCAGGGGAAATTAATTTTCTTTATCATGTATCATTATTTATCTCTGCACTGAACAAATATCTATTCAAGGAGTAAGATAATAGCAATCTTTTCCTGAAAGAATGTTCTGTCACTCCAAGTGGTTCTTATGGAAAAGTCATCTAATCTTGACATTATCCATCTATCTTTACTATTCAGTCTGATTTCACAAAATGTCCTTACCTCAATAAATTTTCCTAAAATATCTTTTTTTTTTTTTAATACAGAGTGGTTGGTGTTACTGTTTTTTAAATTAATTAATTAATTTTAATTGGAAGCTAATTACTTTACAATATTGTGGTGATTTTTTTAGCACACATTGACATGAATCAATCACAGGTGTACATGTGTCCCCCATCCTGAATCACCTCACCCACCTCCCTCCCAATTTCATCCCTCTGGGTTGTCTTAGTGTGCCGGCTTTGAGTGCCCTGTTTCATGCATTGAACTTGGACTGGTGATCTATTTCACATACGGTAATATACATGTTTCAATGCTATTCTCTCAAATCATCCCACAGAGTCCAAAAAATCTGTACTTTATATCTGTGTCTCTTTTGCTGTCTCACATATAAGGTCGTCATTACCATCTTTCTAAATTCTATATATATGTGTTAATATACTGTATTGGTGTTTTTCTTTCTGACTTACTTCACTCTGTAAATAGGCTCCAGTTTCAGCCACCTCATTAGACTTCCCTGGTGGCTAAGATCGTAAAGCAACTGTGTACAATGCAGGAGACCCAGGTTCGATTCCTGCGTTTAGATTTGGGATTAGATCTGTGGCTTTTATTATGTTGAGTTATATTCCTTCTATGCCTGCTTTCTGGAGAGTTTTTATCATAAATGGGTGTTGAATTTTGTCAAAGGCTTTCTCTGCATCTATTGAGATAATCATACGGTTTTTATCTTTCAATTTGTTAATGTGGTATATCACATTGATTGATTCGTGAATATTGAAGTACCCTTGCATCTCTGCAATAAAACCCATTTGGTCATGACATATGGTCTTTTTAATATGTTGTTGGATTCTGTTTGCTTTAATTTGTTAAGGATATTTGCATCTATGTTTATCAGTGATATTGGCCCGTGGTTTTCTTTCTTTGTGGCATCTTTGTCTAATTTTGGTATTAGCATGATGATGGCCTCACAGAATGAGTTTGGGAGTTTATCTTCCTCTGCAATTTTTTGGAAGAGTTTGAGTAGGATAGGTGTTAGTTCTTCTCTAAATTTTTGGTAGATTTCATCTGTGAAGCCATCTGGTCCTGGGCTTTTGTTTGGTGGAAGATTTTTGATTACAATTTCTATTTCTGTGTTTGTGATGGGTCTGCTAAGATTTCTATTTCTCCCTTGTTTAGTTTTGGAAGATTAGACTTTAATAAGAATTCATCCATTTCTTCCAAGTTGTCCATTTTATTGACATATAGTTGCTGATAGTAGTATTTTATGATCCTTTGCATTTCTGTGTTGTCTGTTGTGACTTCTACATTTTCATTTTTAATTTGTTGACTTGATTCTTCTCCCTTTTCTCCTTGATGAGTCTGGTTACTAGTTTGTCTATTTTATTTATCTTCTCAAGTAACCAGTTGTTGATTTTTGCTATAGTCTCCTTTGTTTTTCATTTATTTCTGCCCTAATTTTTATGATTTCTTTCCTTCCACTAGCCCTGGAGTTCCTCATTTCTTCTTTTTCTAGTTGTATTAGGTGTAAAGTTAGATTATTTATTTGATTTTTCTCTTGTTTCCTGACGTAAGCTTGTATTGCTATGAACCTTCCCCTTAGTGCTTCTTTTACAGAATCCCATAGGTTTTGGGTTGTCATGTTTTCATTTGCATTTGTTTCTATGCATATTTTTATTTCCTTTTTGATTTCTTCAAAGATTTGTTGATTATTCAGAAGTGTGCTATTTAGCCTCCATAAGCTCATACTTTTAATAGATTTTTTTCCCTGTAGTTGACATCTAATCTTACCATATTATAATCAGAAAAGATGCCTGAAGTGATTCCAATCTTTTTGAATTTACCAAGGCTAGGTTTATGGCCTGGAGAATGGGTGTAACTGTTTTGCATAGAATTTAAAATGTATGCATTATATTTTTACAAAAACTGAAAGAGCTACCAGGAATCTCAGTGTTACTCACATAACATTTATGAGTTGTTTTCAACTTTAGAGCTTTAGCATCACAGATAAAATTATGCTTAATACTGTTACATACTTTTTTTTTACCAGGTATCAATTTTGTTACATATATCAATGTTGCATATATCAATATGAGGTATTGAATTTACCAATTCAATTTTTATATCAGTGTATTAAAAATGATTCAGCATAAAAATAATGCTTGTTTAAACTTGCAAACACAAACTTACAATTTTAACTTATTTCTTTATATCTAACAATACTCTTAATTGTACAACATGTATATATCAAAATTAAAAAGGAATATTACCAGCTGTTAAAAGGAATATTACCAGTTCAAAAAAAAAGTTGAAGTAAATTTATTGTTAATTAGGCACATATGGGACAAAACATATAGCCAAAAATATTGCTACCAGAATAAAAAATTATATTTTATCATAGCTTCTTCAAAAATAAATTGAAAGGATATTTCACTGCTGCCTGACATTATACATAATAAATATTGCTAAAAGTGCTTTAAAAATTTAAGAAATTGTACAATATTGAAATGAGTTTAATATAATACCAGAAAGAACAATTTAAATTTTAATATTCAAAAGTCCAAGCTTATTCAAATAACAGTTTATTAGTAAATATCTAACACTTTCTACAGAGAAACAGTTTATTTCCCACAAAGAAAGCAACATATAAACAAAAACCTTACTGAAGACACAGCCTGATTCTAAGGAGCAGATGCTAATCAATAATTTAATATCTAAAATCAAACAATAAGGGATTAATGGAAAACATTTCTTCATAAAATTTGAATCATTATATTTCATGTTTGTAAATTAGAAAAACTTTACAATATAAATTATGTTTCTCAAACTTTCATATAATGGATATGCTTTAAAAATTAGTAATTGTCAATAAATAAATAAATTTAGATACCTATTATTCACCATGGGTGATATTTTCATTAAGAGGAGACGTGGCTCAGAGGTTAAAGCGTCTGCCTCCAATGCGGGAGACCGGGGTTTGATTCCTGGGTTGGGAAGATCCTCTGGAGAAGGAAATGGCAATCCACTCCAGTATTCTTGCCTGGAGAATCCCATGGACTGAGAAGCCTAGTAGGTTACAGTCCACGGGGTCGCAAAGAGTCGGACACGACTGAGCGACTTCACCTCGACCTCACCTTAAATTCCAATAACTCTGTGGAGAAATGATTTATCTAATAAACTCCACATGCTAATAAATAAGTAAATCAGAGGATCAAAGGAATAAATAAGAAATTATAATTACATCTTAAATTTTATCTTTCTGGAATAATGCTGCTAATATAAGCGTTGATAATATAGATGATATAGTTTCATTACTTTTCACCTAATTTGTCTCAGTTTACATCTTATAATTGAATAAAATGATTTAAAATCATGACTTTAACTTTGTCTAACACAGTTAGTGAATAAAAATGCAAGATCATAGCCTTGAGTTTATGATTGAATTCAAGATATTTTCAATAGCTTACTGGTGTAATTCTATCTTTATATCACACAGATATGTCCATCTCAACATGGCGTGTAATGAATTCTTTATCTTTGACCTCAAACATTTGACCTCAAACATTTTCCTCTATTATATTCTCCATGTAAGTGAATTATACATCTGTATACACCATCATCGGAGAAGGCAATGGCACCTCATTCCAGTACTCTTGCCTGGAATATCCCATGGACCAAGGAGCCTGGTGGGCTGCAGTCCATGGAGTCGCTAAGAGTCGGACACGACTGAGCGACTTCACTTTCACTTTTCACTTTCATGCATTGGAGAAGGAAATGGCAACCCACTCCAGTGTTCTTGCCTGGAGAATCTCAGGGACAGGGGAGCCTGGCGGGCTGCCGTCTATAGGGTCACACAGAGTTGTACACGACTGAAGCGACTTAGCAGCAGCAGCGGCATACACCATCATTAAGGTGTTTTAACTTCATATT
Organism: Aepyceros melampus; assembly: GCA_006408695.1. NCBI lineage: Eukaryota > Metazoa > Chordata > Mammalia > Artiodactyla > Bovidae > Aepyceros > Aepyceros melampus. The sequence continues at coordinate 43,258 of SJXQ01007063.1, forward strand.
CTAGTCTCTAGTACAAAGGTAGTAAACGCTATTTCATTAGACTTCTAATTTTGACTTCCAATATTTCAACTTTTTTATTTCTTTCCAGGTAATTAAGGGTGATATTAAGTGCGACCATTACATTCTTTGAACAATGAAAGATAAAAGGAAATGATAAGTATTACTTCCAGGATTAAAACTGTGATTTCTCTTGTGTAATTTTCTATGCACGATTTCTCTGTCGTGACAAATATGGATGCTAATTTTGGGAGCTAGAGCGATATTAACTCACCTCATAATGTCATGAAGAAGACTTGTATTTACAAATCAATGTTAATTCTGTTTTAAGACATCACAACCTAGACTATCCTTGTAAATACTCTATTACATGCATTAAAACATAATAATTAAATATTTTGAATTAAAATTATTTTGAAATTCTAGTCTCCTTCCCTTTTCTATCACATAGGCTTCTAATAATTGTTGAGTTTATCTTTCACTTATCTTTTCCCCCAGAACTGTTTTTATTGCTGTACAACATTTATTTATTTTTAATGGGAGGATAATTGTTTTATAATGTCATGTTGGTATCTGCCATAAAACAACATGAATCAGTCATAAGTATACAGATATCCAGGCTTCCCTATTAGCTAAGATGTTAAAGAATCCACCTCCATTGCAGGAGATCCAGTTTCCATTCTTGGGTTGGGACTATCCCCTGGAGAAGGCAATAACTACCCACTTTAGCATTCTTACTTGGAAAATCCCATAGACAGAGAAGCTTGGTGGGCTACCGTCCATGGGGCCACAAAGAGTTGGACATGACTGAGTGCCTAAGCACAGCACAATAGAATTTTTATTAGATGTGAAGTGTGAGAGAAAAGTCAATGAACACCAGTTTCTTTTCTAAGCAATTAGATGGAATAATATACTATCAACTATGTTAGGGGAAAGTCTTGGATTCAGATTTTAACATTTTAAATTTGATATTAATATGGAAATGTTGAGTAGCTATTTGGATATGTGTTAGGAGCTAAAAAAATATTCTGGAGTATTTCTTTAAGACCAGGAATTCCTCTTGATTGTCCTTCCATAGGCTTATTTTTTAAACCAAGTATTGTGTTAATAGTGCAAGTCAGTGTCATAATCAAATATGGACTTTCTTTGATATATTATTCTTGACAAAAATAATGAAAATTAACTTAATTATATAAAGCCATGCATCTTATTTACTTATATGCTAACTAAGACCCAGAACAAATTTATACAAAAGATGTTGTCTAACTATTGAGAATATCCTTACTGGAATAGGAGTTTTATCACTTTTTTCCTCTGTAATTTTTATTCTACCACAAAGTCACTCTCAATTATTCAATAATTTCAAGCTAAGCATAGTTCTATTGATTGAACATGAGGCTTTTTTCTTCCAAAGATGCCATGTATTGCTATTTCTTTGTGACTTAGCTATCTTTTGCAAGTAAATTCACAAATATTTATATGTTTGTGCACTATGATCATAGATGTTTAGAGTGTCATTTATCACTTAATTCTGCCATGCCCAGCATCATTGATTGTTCCTTGAAGCAGAATGATTTCAAGAAATGTCTGCATCCTTTGCAAAATAAATCAATCAAACTTCCCAACACATATGAGCCTTACATAAAATTACACAAGTTGAGTTTGGTGATTGTTGGCTTTAAGCATAATAAAATTAGACATTTTTACTTAGGATTCAGTTTTATTCTCATTGATTCTTTAGTCTTCATTGTATTTTAATGCTAAGTTTCTAGTAAATCCATTAAAGTAATAACTAAACCCATATCTGAATAAATGCAATAAGGGTATCTATGAATATATGTATACATTTCTGCATTACTGTACATCAAGTTATTACATTAAGCAAGAGTTCACTTGGGCTTCCCAAGTGGCTCAGGGGATAAGGAATCCACCTGCAATGCAGGAGATGTGGATTCAATCCCTGTGTTGGGAAGACTCCCTGGAGGAAGAGACAATGCAACCCTCTCCAGTTTTCTTGCCTGGAGAATCCCATGGACAGAGGAGCCTGTCAGGCTACAGTCCATAGGGCCACAAAAAGTCAGATATGACAGAGGTGACTGAGCACGCTTGTACAAGATCCCACTATAGTTGTGTTCTTACATTATTTATTGGCTCAAAGCATATATGCAAAAGTGTATGCAAATATGTTAGCTTAAAATTTACATCAGAGATTAAAATATATAAATATGTAAATCATACTTACTTCAAAATTGACTTTTGTCTACAGATCCTAAAATGACAAATCCAAAGATGCTTAAAAGGCGTACTAAAATGGCAGGGTAGGAGGGGGTTTTCAAGATGGCGGAGGAATAGGACAGAGAGACCACTTTCTCCCACACAAATTCATCAAAAGAACATCTCAA
>SJXQ01007063.1:45695-63688 GCA_006408695.1 Aepyceros melampus
GCTGGAGCCGATTATACAGAGTGAAGTAAGCCAGAAAGAAAAACATCAATACAGTATACTTACACATATATATGGAATTTAGAATGATGGTAATGATAAACCTGTACGCAAGACAGCAAAAGAGACACAGTTGTATAGAATGGCCTTTTGGACTCTGTGGGAGAGGAAGAGGGTGGGATGGGTTGGCAGAGTGGCAATGTAACATGTGTGATCTCATAAGCGAAACGAATTGCCAGTCCAGGTTTGATGCAGGATGCAGGATGCTAGGGACTGATGCACGGGGATAATCCAGAGAGAGGGTGTGGGGCGGGAGGGTGGAGGTGGGGGTCGGGATTGGGAGTTCATGTACACTCATGGCTAATTCATGTCAATGTGTAACAAAACGAATACAGTATTGTAAAGCAAAACAAACTAAAAAATAAAAATTAATTAAAATAAAATAAAATAAAATAAAATGGCAGGGTATCTTCAGCCCTCAGCAGACTACCTTACACATAATAGCCACTCAGTGGAAGTGCATCCAATCACTGAAATCATGAAAAAATTATTTTAAAAAGTAATACTGGGGATTGTTAGAACTACAATATTTATTATATCTAGACTAGATTTCCCAAGTTTAATATTTTCCAATTGTTATTAATAGAAACTATTGTTTTTTTAATATATTAAACAAAACCTTTTAACAATTTTCAACTGACCATTTTACTGCAAAGTATTTTATAGTTAGCAAAATACCATCCAGTGAAATGCTTTGTTGGTTATTTGTCAGAGGGAAAGAGTAATGCATAATATTAGTATTAATGTAATGAAGATAAACTGTAAGATATATATCTAGAACCTAGTTAAATTTGAAATGGGTCAGACAACCTCACATATTGTTACTTCTCATGGTGAGTAAATAAATTAAAATTATGCATTCATCCAGACTGGGAAGATTTAAGGAAACAATTCAGTGTAATTCCTTAAACAAAGACAATTTCAAACTAAATAAAATGTGTCATTTTACATATGAATACTGTTTATGAAAGCAACCTATTTGTCTTTATCTTAAAATAAATAAATTTATATTAATAAAAATAAAAAGGTAATGTAATGAATATTAATACAGATTTTAAATATATGTATGTATTTATATGAATGATTTTGTCTATCCTTAGGTATTGGATTAATTTTGTCAGTCTTTAAAAAAATAAACACATTTTCCTGTTTAAAAAAAAAGAGAAAAAAGAAAGCAACCTATTTGTCTTTACCTTTTGGTGATCCAATGAGTTTCTGAATAAGCCAGTTTCTGTTTAAAGTTGTATTTTCCAAGCATATAGAAATGTCAGTTCATATCATTGGGACAATTAAAAAAATGAAAAATAAAACACACTGACGCCTAGGCTGTATTTGGTACTAACCAATGAAGAAGGCTGAGCGCGGAAGAATTGATGCTTTTGAACTGTGGTATTGGAGAAGACTCTTGAGAGTCCCTTGGACTTCAAGGAGATCAAACCAATCCATTCTGAAGGAGATAAGCCCTGGTATTTCTTTGGAAGGAATGATGCTAAAGCTGAGACTCCAGTTCTTTGGCCACCTCATGCGAAGAGTTGACTCATTGGAAAAGACTCTGATATTGGGAGGGATTGGGGGCAGGAGGAGAGGGGACGACAGAGGATGAGATGGCTGGATGGCATCACTGGCTCGATGGACGTGAGTCTGGGTGAACTCTGGGAGATGGTAATGGACAGGGAAGCCTGGTGTGCCTCGATTCATGGGGTGGCAAAGAGTTGGACACGACTGAGCGACTGAAGTGAAGTGAACTGAACTGAAGCTATTTGATTGCTAGTGTTTCTTATAGCTTGAATGCAAAATTCTAAATTGACTCCCATTATTCATTGATTTGGAATTCTAACAAATATAAATAGTGTTCTATGACAACTTGGAGTGGTAGAATTGAATGGGAGATGCGAGAGAGATTCAGGGGGAAGGGGACATATGTATACCTATGGCTGATTCATGTTGCTGTATAGCAGAAACCAACACAACATTATAAAGTGATTATCCTCCAATTAAAAATAAATAGAAATTTAAGACTATAGATATAAACAGCTATTTTTCTGAGTGCAAATGTTTTCACTTTAAATAGTTTTATTTTTATTTTTAATATAAATTTATTTATTTTAATTGGAGGCTCATTACTTTACAATTGTATTGGTTTTGCCATACATCGACATGAATCTGCCACGGGTGTACTTGTGTTCCCCATCCTGAACCCCCTTCCCTCCTCCCTCCCCATACACGCCCTCTGGGTCATCCCAGTGCACCAGTCCTGAACATCCTGTATCATGCATTGAACCTGGACTGGCGATCCATTTCACATATGATAATATACATGTTTCAATGCCATTCTCCCAAATCATCCCACCCTCGCCCTCTCCCACAGAGTCCAAAGACTGTTCTATACATCTGTGGCTCTTTTGCTGTCTCGCATACAGGGTTATCATTACCATCTTTCTAAATTCCATATGTATGCATTAGTATACTGTATTGGTGTTTTTCTTTCTGGCTTACTTCACTCTGTATAATAGGCTCCAGTTTCATCCACCTCATTAGAACTGATTCAAATGTATTCTTTTTAATGGCTGAGTAACTATATTCTTAATGGAAATTTCTGATGTTTTTTAGTTGGGTATTGTTCATCCCTTAAATTCAATTCCAATTGACATAATTGACTTCATATAAACACAAAATACCATACTTAGGCTACTAGATCATATTCTACTTCTTTTTGTTTCTTAAACTATGCTCTAGGATTAATCATTTAAATAGCTATATAAAGATGAAATCCATTTCTTCTTTAAATTTCTTAAACACTCAGACTTAGCTAGATAGTGTGTGTAACTTATCACATAGTTTGGATTTATTTTGAAAAAATCTTGACCAACTACATGGCTCAAAAAGTGTAGAGTCTCTCTACATATTAAAACAGTACTTTTACCTACATCAGAAAAAAACTAAAATCAAGAAAATATACTACAGGAGTAGAAATATATCAGCAAAGGAGATTATACATTATCTTCCATCAGAAGATAGTCTCATAACTCAACAAATTAACATTATTTACAACAAAATTTTAGGTAATAGAAATGTATATCAGGAAGTACTTTGACCACCATGATGCTCATCACACATTCAAGGCTTCTAAATGAATTTAGTCATATTTTGCAAGATTCCAATATCCCACTCCACCCTCTTGAAAATATAAAGTAGGTCCAGGACAGTGAGTAGCTGAAAGAACTGGGAGCAACCAGGAAGATGAACATTGATCTAAGAATAGATACTTTCAACACCTAAAGCATTTACTTTATATATAATTTTTTCTAGTTTAATAATTGTTTCTAGCTGATGAGCTTGTCAAGTTTCAATGAATTTGCTATCCTTAGAACTGGAAGTTCACGATATAACTTTAACTGGTTTGTCTTCTTTCCTCTATTTCTCTATACTGCCATATTCCTCTCACATAATTTAGGTTTTACTTCACTATCGTATATCCAATGACATTAAAATTATAACAGATGCATTGATTTTATACATAATTCCATTTATTTACAATATATTTATTAAGAACCCCATGTAATAATTTGCAACCTCAGTTGCAGTTCATATTTCCTCAGAACTTTGAAGTCCATTCAAATCTAGGGTTAAGAAACAAACTTTTGTGGATGGATCAGTCAGTCAGTCAGTCAAGTCACTCAGTCGTGTCTGACTCTTTGCGACCCCATGGACTGTAGCCTACCAAGCTCCTCTGTCCATGGGATTTTCCAGGATAGTTTTCAAATATACCCCAAAAGTCTCTTTAATTTTTCCAAACTTTGTCCAAACTTGTCTCTTAAATTTTATATATCTGTTTCTTTTGCAATTAAATCTGGAAGAATTACTTGGCTCTGTATTTATGGTCATTAGTACAAAAGTAATTGATGTTTATTCTGTTTTGTTTTTCACTTCTGTTTTGTTTTAAATTCACATTCAAATATCAGTTTATAAAATTCTCATACCAGAAATTTATAGTTTAACTTATCAGAATTATCTTTACCATTTATCACTGAAAAAAACTCCTTTGAGCCCCCTCCTACCTCTTATAAACTTTTAATTTGTTTGTTGTACCCATATAGGGAATCTTTCCTTTAAAAGTGTTATCATACATGCTTTTTGAGTTACTGTTTTCTTTGAGTTTTGTTTCTCTGTACACACACAAAACCTTTGCCTTTCTGTCATTGAAAAATTATACAAAATATTTACTCATTAACAGAGCTTACTTTTCTCCTCAAACTGCTACATATTTACAATTTTCATATTTTTTCTCATTTTATGTACTCTATCATCTTGATCCGGAGAAGGCAATGGCACCCCACTCCAGTACTCTTGCCTGGAAAATCCCATGGGCAGAGGAGCCTGCTAGGCTGCAGTCCATGGGGTCGCTAAGAGTCGGACACGACTGAGCGACTTCACTTTTACTTCTCACTTTCATGCATTGGAGAAGGAAATGGCAACCCACTCCAGTGTTCTTGCCTGGAGAATCCCAGGGACGGGGGAGCCTGGTCGGCTACCGTCTATGGGATCGCACAGAGTCGGGCACGACTGAAGCGACTTAGCAGCAGCAGCATCATCTTGATCTATATTATCAGATGTTACTTTAGTGATTATTGACTTTTTACTTATGCATTTTTTATTGTTTTGTTCAGGATTCTATAACTTTAGTATTCAATATTGGGCATATATAATTTACTAAAGGGCTTCCCTAGTGGTTTAGACAGTAAAGAATCTAACTATAGTGTGGGAGACTTGGGCTTGATCCCTGGGCTGGGAAGGTACCCTGAAGAAGGGAATGGCTATCCACTCTAGTATTCTTGCCTGGAGAATTCCATGGACAGAGGAAGTCCATGGGGTGGCAAAGAGTCGGACATGACTGAGTGACTTTCACTTTCACAACACAAAAAAATGCTACTTAAAATTTTTTTTCTAACTTATTGACCTATTCCTTCAGCAAAAATAAACCCATTATACTTTTTCTAATATAAGTCTTTTGGTTATAAATTATCTTTATTGTTTTTCTTAATGAGTTTTGATTCACTTTCATTTCTAGAGGATTGATTTTAATAAATATTTAATTTGAGTTTGACAATAACCACCTTTGAAATGTTTGAAGACATAATTCCATCACCTTTTGATTTCCTTTATTTCCTTTGATATACCTTATTGTGTTTCCATTAAAGGAAATATATCTTTTCCTCCCTTCCCCAATATTTTTTCATTGTCTCCCTCTCCCTGCCTCTAGCAACCTTCTTATGATTCCTAGAGTTGTATGTGTATGCACTGTATTTTGCAGTATATAGTGAAATACTTCCTGGGTCCTATTATTTATTTCATCCTTGTGACGCTTTCTCTATTTTCACTTCATCCATAACACTGACTTTAAATGTAAGAGTCTTCTTTGAAGCCTTGCATGTTGACCTCTATTTTGGATGACATCAACTTTGATTTGTTCCACTGGCTCAGTTAATGCACTGTAGTTTACTCAGTATCTGGAGTGAGAACAATTCGAATGTTGTGTGTTGGGGGTGGGGGCGGGAAATGCTGCTAATTTGTTTTTATTTCTCTTGGATCTTCTCCTTTCTCAGATTTTGGCCCAGAAATTCTGCAATGCCTTGGCAGTTTTCAATTTTTTCTTTTAGCACATATTCTTCAAGCTAATATTCTCTAGATCATATTATAAACTTGTCATCATGGAATACTCATTATATGGCAATTTCCCCATTACAAATAACATATAATGCTAAATAAGTTAGAGAAATGTAGTGAAAGTTTCATGAAATGACAGAAGGCAGGGGGCCAAATTAAGCCTAATGCATTAGCAAGAGCTGGAGTTCTAGACACCATCATCCTCCCCTCACACACACACATACACAGAGAAAGAGAGTGGGGAGGGAGGGGAGAATGAGATCAAGAGAGGTAAGAAACAAATAAGCCAGAATGTTAATGGCCCCATGGGTGAATCTGGGTCAAAGGCACTTGAACATCTATCTTTCTATTATGTACTTTTCTATTTTTGAACTCTTTCAATATTTACCAAACAATTACAGAAAATAAAATAGTTATAAAAGAACTAATTCATATGTCACTGTTTCTAAGAAGTTTTTATAATACATTGGATTAAAATTATTCTCTACCTATGCTCCAGTCTTTTAACATTTTCTTAAATTCCTCCTCTGCTACTTAATTTCATCTTATATTAGTATTATTTGTACATATCTCAATTTCATAGAAATGTGAGGAAAAATCCAACTCAAGGACAATGAGAAAGCCATCTTTGTATTCTCCTATGAGACTAATAGCAGTACTTTACACATGTAAGAATTCAGGATATAATTAGTTACTTAAATATAACTGACACTTTCAAAGTGGAGTGTGGTAGACACAAAGATCTGCCCCCCTGAGATCCAGCTTCAAGAGAAAATGATGCTCACACAGAGGAAGTGTGGTTAGCTCCTTTACAGTCAGCCTAAGTAGTGGACAGGTACCTATTTTGGAGATAGGGACTCTATCCCTATGACATCCCTAGCAAAATAATACACATCCCTAACTCTGTCTCAGAATCTTTAAAAAAAAAAAAAATTCAACTTGTGGCATTTAGAACCAAAAATGGTCCAAGAATATAGTCAGTAAGATGGAATGGAATTTCAGAACTAGATTAGTCTCTGTGATTGCTTGGTGTTAATAAACATTCCATCACTGTTAATACATACCGCAAACTTCTGACACAGGCTCTCAATTCAGTTCTTAAAACTTTCATCATTGAATGAATTAAGATTGTGTATAGATAGAAGGGGCTGCAAAGTTGATGTACAAATCATTTTGGATGTATGAAACCAAAACTACCTATAAGGCTAATGGCCTTAGGTATCTGTTGCTAAATGTTTCTGATAACAGAAAATAATGAAGAACTAAGGGCTGATAACAGTGAATTTAAACACAGATGTGAAAATCAGATACACGTTTTGGTTGTGTATAAAAAATCTTTCATCTTCTGCAAAGGGAAAGTAGAGATAATGAAGGCAAACTAAGTACATAAGAGTCAAATGTGTTAAAATTCAAACTGTTAATTGTCTGACAAAAGCAGGTAGTTATACCAGAATCTGGTCCTGATTTTGAAAACCTGACACTATGACATGAAATGGAGACACCAGTCTGAGCACTCCCAAATGTTTCAAATCTCTGACACATTTTAAAATTCTAAGGCAAAGAAGCTCCTTGCTCCACTGAGATAGCACTTCACCTCTTCTAAAAGATAACACAAAGCTCTCTACACCCTCAGGCAGAAATGCAACAGATGCCCCTCTCAGAATTTTCTACCACCTCACTTCATGGTCACTAGAACTATAAGGATCTGAAAGCAAGCTGGAGCTAATTATAGATTATGGGGACTGTATAACTCAAAAGAGCTGCCAAGATCTAATGAGCATGTACTAAAGGGAGCTAACTCATGTGACAAATTATGATGGCACTAGATCACAGGGGCAAAATTCAAAAAATTAAGAGTAGGAAAAGTTCTCAGGCACATGCTCTGCAATTGAAATATCAAAATAATTGTGGAAGGTAGGATGGAAAAAAAGATGAAAGGTCCAGAAAGTTGGACATATTGGAATGGATATACTCCTTACAACCAGAGGGCTCATCAGTCAATTTTGTTCAACAAGAAAGTTGAAAGACACACCTTATCAAGGCTTTAAGGAAATTCTGCTTAGAGTGACACACTAGCATCACTAGATCACTTGTGGTTTTTCTTTGTAGGCCAGGTTTAACAAAAGGAGAAGCTGACATAAAACTTGACTCACTGAGGATGATACAATCCTACAACTTTTGAAAGGCAGTGAGATTTAGCCTAGAAGTTAGGGGTCATGATGATCATATTAGCTATTAAAGTAAGAACGACGGCAATGTACTCAGAGATATTGACTATATATGACCCAAAAATGACCTCCACTTTTCAGAGTGATCTAGCTTCTGCCATTGCTAAATAAACAACTTGTCAATAACAGAGACCAATCTGAGTTCCACAATATGGCATCACTTCTCCGGGACATGAATTGTCCACTTGATCACAAACGTACACAGTGGGATTATTTCAGTCAGTTAGAATGCAAACTTATGGCCATGGATTTGTCTTTTCTGCCCACAGAGATTCAGCAAACATCTCCCAGCACTATATCTCAAATTACAACAGACAAGGGAAACCACTAAACAGTAAAAGAGTTTCAGTCATCAATGGGTAATAATAGATTTCAGTGGTCATATCATATAGAATATCCAGAAGCTTCCTGCATTATAGAACATTAGATTAATCTACTGAAGAAACAGCTGAAACAAGAGAGTAAATAAAGCTCAGTTATTTGTACCAAGGTGGGAAAATAATGAGGGTATTGCATGCAGATAAATTTTCAGAACTACATCTCAGTCAATGTCTGTTTTTATTTTTTTCTGTTTAATCCTTCTTCCACTTCCTTTCACAGGTATTAATCATTAATAAATGTCTTATAGCTGAAACTCTGAGTTAGTGTCTACTTTCAGAAAGTATGTAGTGCACTTATGCAGGGATAATCAAATGCAAGTGTAGAAATTCAAGGAGGAAAATCAGAACTTTCATATATCTTTCAACTCAAAAATCTCTTTTTCTCTCTCTGTCTCTGTCTCTGTCTCTCTCTCTCTCTCTCTCTCTCTCGATATATATATATATATATAAACCATGAACATGCATTAGGCAGTTATACTCTTCAAATTCAATTAAGGTTTATAAATCATCAGTGGGCCAACTAGATCACAAATACCATGTATAAGGCAGAGTCTAAGGGAATGGATGTGCAGTTGCAAATAACCAAATTAAAACGTTTTAGTACCTAATCCATACAAAGATGTGGGACTCTTCTAACTTTATCAATTTATCTACATATCCACACAAATATACTTACATACTTGCTCTCACAAACAAAAACATATTCAATCTCATTTTAACACACTAGATATATGTATGTTAGAAATAAGTAAGCATGTATAATTTATTTATTAAAGTAAATTAATTAAAATATTTATTATATATATATATAAATTAATAAATATGTTGTTTGTGCTAAAAATCTTTGGGATTCTAGAAAACACTATTGAGAATCACAGAAAATACATTTTCCAATGACATGTCATATGATCACCTACATGACTTATTCATGGAAATGAAGTAAACATTTGATTCTTTTAAATGACCTTGAAAAAAAAATCTTGTTCTTTGAATACCTCCTGTAGTAATAACACAGAAGTGAAATGTTTTAATAAAAGTCATATACATAAATATAACCTGTAGTTAAAAATAAATGAGCATCCTATGCACTTCTAGAAGCAAAACAGGTGTCTCTATTTCTTCTTCCATTGCTACTGTGGCTGAACATCAGTTTATTAGAAACTGATTTTTAGAGGAGAGCTTGTAGCCATATTAAACGTCAAGGCAACTAGGACCAGTAACATCTACATAAAATGTCTATGAAAAAATATAGCTACCTAAATGATATTTCAAATTTTTAGATAGAATAGAGGCACTTATTCCCTCTTTCACTAATTACTTCATATCAATGAAGTCAGTTTAGTAAATTGCTTCCATTTTCAAAATTAATGAATTTCAAAACTAGTATGTCCCATCATGTTGCATTATCTTTCTCCCAAACAAGATGTTTTATTCTTGAATTTTTTTGATTGTTTTAGTTTTGACAGTCTCAAATAATTCTGGTAAAGTGCAGATACAGCCAAACCATCTCCTAATATGTAAAAAGGGCATTTGTGAAAATGTTCATTTTATGACATTAATTAAAATAGCAAAAATAGTGCATGTATGTACATCCGTGTATGTGTATGTGTATGTGCATGTTTGTTTGGTTACTAAGTAGCATCCCTATGGATTGTAGTCCACCAGGATTTTGTCCTGGTGGACTACAAGAATACTGGAGTAGATTGACATTTTGTCTTGCAGGGGGTCCTCCAGACCCAGTGAATGAGCCCACCATCTGCTGCATTGTAGTTGGATTCTTCACCACTGAGCCACCGGGGAAGCTCCATGTAGGTGTGTGTATATATATAAATATACACACATACGTGTGGGTGTGCATGCATGGTGTTATTCATGTCTGACTCTTTGTGTCCCCATGAACTGTAGCCTGCCAGGCTCCTCTGTTCATGGAATTTTCCAGGCAAGAATACTGGAGGGAGATATCATATCCTCTTCAATGGTATATTCCAGATCCAAGGATCAAACCAACATTTCTTGCATCTCCTGCATTGACAGGCAGATTATTTACCATTGCACCACCTGGGAAGCCCATACATACATATAATATGTATATGAATCTGTATATATATTCATGAATCTGTATATATATATACATATATATATATTCATGTATGCATAATTAAATACTGTTACACACTTTAAATATATAGATACAAGTTACATTGCCTCTTTTGCTTTCTTCTTAATACTGTTTTCCTATACCCCAATGCTACCTTGTTCAGGGTTCAATAAAACAATGAGGTGCTTAGTTGAAAGAGAGAATAAAGCTATATTTTATCAAGTATGTATAATGTGCCAAGTTGACCAACCTTGGTATAACATGAGGATCACTGGACCAATTACTGGTTTTTAGTTTCTTTTTTAGGTAGTTGTGTTTTTAAGGATTCATATTTTATGAATTTATTCTTTCTTAGACTATTTCCAAAGAAGAAGAAGGAAATATACCTATTTTTAATGGAACATAATTCATTTATTTGCAATTAGTATTTGGGTCCATTGAATTCTAGATCTAAAATGAATTATGGAATCATACTGACTTCATTTTCTCCATATTATAAAATAATTCTCAATTTCATGATTCTAAGAATTGTTTAATTATTACTCAAGATTGCATCAATTATCCCCAACCATGCTGAGAAAATAAGAAAACAGATGGAAGATGAAATAACTTAGAAGGATGGAATAAATTGTCATTTTCCCATTTTCATTTTATGTTGGGCAAATTATTACATCTTTTGAGGATGAATTAAAAAAAAAGTAGGACAGTATTTATGTAGTCTACCTTCTGGTTCCTTGAACAAAGTTAAGAATTAAAAGTTTTTATTCTCCAACCATGAGAGCAAAGAGAAGAAATGTGACATTCCACAGTTCTAAGATAAATCCAATGAGAAGATGGCCAAACTTAAAGGAAAAGAGAGCAGCACTCTTGAACTATACTGGTATAGTGAAATTTTTTGTATTAATGAAGTCTCAGACTATGTATTTTTAGATGATGATATCATAAATAAATTTGCTGAAACTCAAGAATTGATCACTAAACAATGTACTTCCAAGAAAAAATGCAAATATAGTATTACTCTCTTCTGTTAGTCATTTAAATGACTGTTTCATGTAACAGTTTTGAGTAAAAATCTATATGATCCAATATTGTTAAAAAGTATTTGCCTCAGTATCCTTTAATCTCCAGTGATGCTTTACTTATTAAAATAGTTCTACTCTATTTAAAAATATTATTACTTAGTAACATTGCTTTCAGTATATCTTTAGTCTTATACCTGTAAATTACTTAGGAAATAAATATGTACACAAAATTAAATAAAATTAAAAGTTTCATGCTGCCCGGAAAATAAACATTGATGACTCTTTTTCCTGTAATCTGAGGGTTAAATATCTTAATTTTTCACAAAAAAATCCAACAAAAAACAAAAAACATTTTTCTTGAATTTCCATTGAAACTGAGTTAACTCAGCTGCTGCTGCTGCTGCTAAGTCCCTCAGTCGTGTCCGACCCTGTGCGACCCCATAGACAGAAACCCACCAGGCTCCCCCGTCCCTGGGATTCTCCAGGCAAGAACACTGGAGTGGGTTGCCATTTCCTTCTCCAAGGCATAAAAGTGAAAAATGAAAGGGAAGTCGCTTAGTCGTGTCCAACTCTTAGCGACCCCATGGACTACAGCCTGCCAGGCTCCTCCATGTTAACTCAGCTAAGATTGTACAAAGAAAAAGAATATTGAAGGAAAACTTCAAAACCATATATCCTAATTCTGAATTATACATTCTTTCTTTTATACCATGTAACCACAAACTGAAGCTCCAGTACTTTGGCCACCTCATGCAAAGAGTTGACTCATTGGAAAAGACCCTGATGCTGGGAGGGATTGGGGGCAAGAGGAGAAGGGGACGACCGAGGATGAGATGGCTGGATGGCATCACAGACTCAATGGACGTTGAGTGTGAGTGAACTCCGGGAGTTGGTGATGGACAAGGAAGCCTGGCGTGCTGCGATTCATGGGGTCGCAAAGAGTCGGACACGACTGAGCGACTAAACTGAACTGAATTGAACCACACTCCACAGAAGGAAAAAAATTACCCTAGTTCTCTGACAATTTCCAGAAACTTTTACTAAAGAAATGCAACAGAGATTTAATATTAAAAGGAATAGGAATGAAATTGAAATATGCATTTCTTTACTGTGTTCATATTTTAAATATGTATTTATTGAATATTTTTCATAAATTTGTGATAACAGCTACTATTCAGACAAGAGAACAGAGAAGCTCTTGTTACGCTTGCCCTCAAAAAATTTTTCAGGATCAGGAAACATGGTTTAATTTCTTGGAACAATTATGAATTTAGAGGATGGTTTCCAACAGTAGTACAGATTAACAATACAGAATCTTAAAACAAATAGATTTAAAGTAGCTTAAAATCATGCAG
This sequence comes from Aepyceros melampus, assembly GCA_006408695.1. Classification (NCBI taxonomy): domain Eukaryota; kingdom Metazoa; phylum Chordata; class Mammalia; order Artiodactyla; family Bovidae; genus Aepyceros; species Aepyceros melampus. The sequence goes on from SJXQ01007063.1 coordinate 58,500, forward strand.
TGAAATATTTGGATATGAAAATCTCCTTATGCACAGAAAATATTGCATTGTCTTAATAGATTTTGGTAAATAGACTATAAAGGTAACCAGCTAGTTTATGTTATACTGTAAATGTAGCAAGGTAGTAAATTAATACTTCAAATTTGTAAGATATATGTACATTCCTTTGATATTATAGTTTTGGGCACATATTTACTAAGTAAACTAATATCTCATTGGGAAGAGATTACTCTTCAGTGTGACGGTTAAATTCATGTGACAATGTAGCTAGACTAAGTGATACCCTGATAGCTGGTAAACCATTATCTCTGGATGTATCTGTGAAGGTGTTTCTGGAGTGTATTATTCTCACTAGTGCAGTGAGCATTGTCGAGCCTGAATAGAACAAAAAGGTGGAGGCAGGGTGAATCTGCTCTTTGTTGAATTGGAACATTAGTCTTCTCCTCCTCTCAAACTTTACCACTCCTGGTTCCTGGGCTTCTGACTCAGATTAAGACCTAAATCCTTGGCTTCCCTGGGTTCTCAGGTCTTCAGGTTTGGACTAGACCTATATCAATGGCTTTCCTGCATCTACAGTTTGCAGATGACAAACCATGAAATTTCTCCATCTTCATAATTGTATAAACCAATCTTTAATGATAAATCTATTCCTATTCTTATGTGTGTGTGTGTGTGTTTATATAAAGGAATATATAGTAATAATGATGCTACTAACAATGACAACTCTAATTCATTATTTACTATATGTTCAGCACTTTTCTAGGTGCATTATTTATTGAGTTCGTGATTCACAGCATTATAGAAATGTTAATGAGGGATAGATTTCTGTACTGAAAGGGTGGTCAGGGTAGACCTATAGAAAAAAGCAAGATCTAAGCAAAGAATATAAAGAGATGAAATAATCCTCAGTTCAGTTGTCGCTTAGTCATGTCCAACTCTTTGCAACCCCATGAAGCACAGCACGCCAGGCCTCCCTGTCCATCACCAACTCCCAGAGTTCACTCAAACTCATGTCCATCGAGACAGTGATGCCATCCAGCCTTCTCATTCTCTATCATCCCATTCTCTTCCTGACCCCAATCCCTCCCAGCATCAGGGGCTTTCCAATGAGTCAACTCTTCATATGAGGTGGCCAAAGTATTGGAGTACAGCTTCAGCATTAGTCCTTCCAATGAACACCCAGGTCTGATCTCCTTTAGGATGGACTGTTTGGATCTCCTTGTCCAAGGCACTCTCAAGAGTGTTCTCCAACACCACAGTTTAAAAGCATCAATTCTTCGGCACTAAGCTTTCTTCACAGTCCAACTCTCACATCCATACATGACCACAGGAAAAACCATAGCCTTGACAAGTCAGACCTTTGTTCGCAAAGTAATATCTTGGCTTTTGAATATACTATCTAGGTTGGTCATAACTTTCCTTCCAAGGAGTAAGCATCTTTTGATTTTATAGCTGCAATCACCATCTGCAGTGATTTTGGAGCCCAAAAATAAAGTCAACCATTGTTTCCGCTGTTTCCCCATCTATTTCTCATGAAGTAATGGGACCAAATGCCATGATCTTAGTTGTATGCTATCTACGTTGGTAATAATTTTCCTTAAAACTCAAATATTCAAAATATTCAAGAAAAAGAGAACAGGGTGAGGGCATAGGCTTTGCGTTATTATTGTATGCCTGCTTGCTTGGAGGGTTTAAGGAAGAAAAGGAAGCCTATGTAATCAGAACAGAATTAATGCAGAAGAGGGGAGTGATGGCAGACGAGATCAGAAAGGTAGTGCAGCAAACAGAGAGGGACTTTAGCAGAAGGGTAATGAAATATTCCAGTTTCCCAGGACAATATTTTTTGGCCGCACTGTGTGCCAAGTAGGATCTTAGTTCTCCAACTACTGGGGATCAAACTGCTCTCTCCTGCAGTGGAAGCACAAAGTCCCAACCACTTTACCACCAGAGAAGTTGCCAGGACAACTTATTATTATAGCTACAGTCCTGGCATAATTACTGTCTTTCTTTCACTCTCTAATTTGGTCTTCCTACTTATAGGTTTCATAGCTTTCTTACCTTGGCCTTTACAATGAATGTAAAGAGTATTCATGCAAAGTTTTAAGCAGAAGAGTGAAGTGATCGATTTATGTTCTTAAAGATAATTTTGGTAGCTGTATTTGGAGTCTAGGTTCTTGGGTATTAGTAGGGAGAACTCATTAGAAAGCTATTATGGAAATCCAGGTGAGAGGTAATGGTAGCTCAGCTAGATGGATTTAGTGGCTCAGCACTAAATCCAAGAAGTGCTTGGGATTTAATATATTTTAAGGAGAGATGGCATGATTTTATGAATATTTGAATGTAATGTTTTAAAAATAATGGATTCTAGGTGAAATAAAGATTTTCTTTTTGGCCTGTGATACTAAAAAAGAAGAATTATCCATCAACTGAAAATAACGAAGCTTACATGTAGATAAGAATTTTGTAAGATGATCCCAAGTTTACACATTCCCATATTAAATTTAAGTTGTTTAAAAGATAATCAGATAGTGATGAAGGTATATTTTAGGCATGATAATTTAAATTACAAAAGAACCAAGGGTTTGAGATACAAATTTGAGGATTATCAATATATAGGTAGTATTTAAGCTATGAGTCCTAGTTCAATTCATCATGTGCTAGGCTCAAGGTCCCTTCAATTTTAAAAGTCAAAGAAAAGAAAAAGATGCAGAAATAGAGATCAAAGTGCAACTCCAGCATGTAGGGAAAAAATCCAAGAAAGTATTCAGTCTTGAAAGTCAATTGAAAAAAGATATCAAGGAGAAAATAATTGTATTAAATGATTCTGGTAAATCAAATAAAACCAAGATACAAACAGACCATTCATCACCTTTGGAAAACTGTATTATCATTGGTGACACTGATAAAATTGGATTCAGTGTTATGATTAGAGGTCAAGAACCTGATAGGAATGGAAGAGAGCATGAGGGGAGTGAAATTGGAGACCTCAAGTCTATCCTCAGAAAAATATAGCTGACCAATAGAAAAGAAAAAGAAAAATCTTAATAGCAGTCAATCAAGGACCAGCATGCAGCAAGGTGGGTTTAAACCATTTGCTTCCTTGGTCCCTTTCCCATTTCCACCACTCACTGAGTAAGCAACATTAAACCCTAAATTTATAGTAAAATGTTTTTACTATTATTACTCACCTTAGTATATTGATAGAGATGGTAGTGTTCAATAGAGTGAAGTAATATTCAATAAAATTTATTAGATTGTAATCCCGTATCGAAAATTTTTAACATATAGTAAGTTCTCAAAAGTCACTTCTGTTCTTTTTAGTATTGCTACTGTAGCAGCGCTATTGCTACTAATATTCTCTCCAGTTGCTATTCAGTTTTTACTTAATCCAGAGGTGCTGGGTAGTTCCTTGAATCTTCTTTCTCCTTACATTTTCATATTTCTTCCATTTTCCCCATCATCATCCTGCCAACATCTCTTTCTCTGAGGCTGAATTTCAACTAATAAACAAGCATACAAAGCAAACAAATTTTATTTTTAGTCTTTGTAAACAACTAGTTATCCTTATATTCTTCAAATTTCATTCATAAGATAAAGAATTATCTTTATTGATAAGATTTCTCATAACTTATAACTCCCTCTCAGTGATGATGTCAAGTAGAAAGATCAATTTGGAGGAAGTAGTTTATTAGCTATGTTTCCACTCTGCTTAATATGTCCACATCTTTCCTCTCTTTGCTAATTCTTACTTGTTTTACTCCAGGGTTCCACATGGCTTCCAAAGGCATTCAGATAGAAATTAGCCCTAGCCCACATAGACATTTCAGGCATACTACATATTTATACCACTTGTATTTTTTTTGCTGTGGTAGTTTTTGGGAGTGTGGGTTAGACAAACAATAAAAAAATAAAATTGTAATAAGTGCCCGTCTCCCATTGCCTCTCTTTCAATCCCAGGACAAAATATTCTGACATTCCCATTTTGGAATGAATGAGAATGATGATAAACATGACTCATTTTCACAGACTATAAACCTCACTCTTTCATCTCATTTACATAAATCATTAAACAAAATTGCTATTACTTATCATAAACTTTGGTATTATTACATAATTGAATTCCTAAATTGCAAAATATGTTCTTGTTTTGTCCTAATCTTGATATTTCAGTAATAATATACTGTTAAAAATATCAACATTGTAAAAAGAACAATAAAAAATGAAGATAGCATGTGACACTGGGAATTACTTAAGGTCACAGAATTGTAGCAATGACCAGGGATTACCCTTTACTCCAAATAAATACCTGTAAAAAGAAAAAAGAGGGAGTGTACAGTATTGTGAAATGTCCAGAATGAGAAATTCTTTTTCTTTTTTTTTTGTTGAGCAAGGAAGGGGAGTACCCAATCCAACAACAAATGAATTACCTTGAAGCAAAGCTAGTTTGTTGCTTTATAAGATCCTATATCTGAAGTTCTACTCTAGAGCATCCAAGAAAATGTAATATAGTAGAATTAGTCTTGAAAGACTATACACGTATCTCCTAATGTTTGAAAATAACTCTGAACACAGACTGATGCTTAATTTATAAAGGTGAAAAATGTAACTAGAGTCACACAAATAAGAAAAGCATAGTTCTCATTTCATTGGAATTTAATTAGACATTAAGACACTTGTGTGATGATCACATTCCCTAACTCAGTATAGAGTATCAGGCACAAATGTGGGCATTTGACCTGAGCTGCAACTAGGATATCTCACTAAGATAGTCAGTTGTAGTTTTCATAAATCTCCTGGTTCACTCACACTCTTAATCTCTAGCACTAAAAGGGACTTGCCTTAAGGAGAACAAAGTGATAGTCACTCAGTCATGTCTGACTCTTTGTGACCCTATGAACTGTAGTCCACCAGGTTCTTCTGTCCATGAAGTTCTCCAGTATCAATAATGGAGCAGGTATCCTTTTTCTTCTCTAGGAGATCTTCCTGACCCAGGTTCCCTGGGTCCCTTGCATTGCAGGCAGACTCTTTACCAACAGAGAAACTAGGGAAGACATCAAAGAGAACAAATTAGTGTCACAAAGTTAGGTTTTAATTTCCATCTTTGTAACTTTTATCACTATTAAACTAGGGATATGACTTAAGTGTGCATTAGAAGGTGGGAAAAACATAAATTTTATTTTTTATTTTTT
>SJXQ01007064.1:0-148579 GCA_006408695.1 Aepyceros melampus
GGTGTGGGGCGGGAGGGGGGAGGTGGGGGTCGGGATTGGGAGTTCATGTGCGCTCGTGGCTGATTCATGTCGATGTGTAGCAGGGCGAGTGCAGTGTTGTGGAGCAAAACAAACTAAAAAAATAGAAATTAATTTAAAAAAAAAGAGAGAGAGGACACTCAAGGTGGAAGCCCATCCTTCTACAACCTAATCCCATGGCTTCTGCCATATTCTACTCATTAAAGTGAGTCAGCAAGTTCAGTCCACACTGAAAGGGAGAGAATTGCATGAAAGCCTCAATACCAGGAGGCAGGGATAATCCAGGGTCATCTTAGAGGTTGCCTACTGCACAGTCCATGACACACAACAGCAGCCTAAAACATTGAAGCTTCACAAAATTAATATATCCAACTGGGTAACTTCTCTTAACAGAAAAACCAAATACCAGCTAAGCTGAATTTAGAGTGATTTATAGATAGGTAACTTGTAAAGACCATAATCTGAATGATCTGCCAAATATTGGAAACAAAGTATGACAAATTCCCTGTTATCATCACTATCAAATTAAAAGACGAAAGAGAACTAGCGCACTCAGTCTGATGCATTGGTCACGCTACGTTGGTTATGGTTACACTTCAGTCATTTGGTGAATGTAGCAGCTTGACATATGAACTGCCTTTGAGGGGAATTTGGTTTAGAAGCCTCAAGACTTCATCTCAGGACAATTTATCACTGAACCTACACAGTATAAACATAACCAGTCTTACCTCGAGTTGTGTGTATGTGTGTGTGTGTGTGTGCGCACATATGTGTGTGTAAAAGGCAAAAAGGTTAACTATGTTCTGTATATGAGGCTGCAGATCTATTCAACATATTGCAGCCAAAGGTTCTATATGATGATAAAAGCTTATCAACCACAATTCAGAAATTGTGGATCTTGGCCACGTTTTCCTGGATTACTGGGGATTGTAAAAACCAAATGAAATTTAGAAGTAGCTAAAATCTTAGTGTTAAAAAAGAAAGAAAAATAAACAACTATGGAGACTTATGGGCCTATCAGAATCTAATAGATTCCTAATGTGTTAAGGAAATTTACTCTGTCTGATTAGATTTTTGGATGACTACAAAGATATCCCATATCCATAAATGAAGTGTAGCATGTTTGGGGCTCACTGTGTTATCTTTGAGAAACTCAAGTGCACGAGACCATCCAGTAAGTGCCAGTGTGGCTATCTGTTCTACCCACCATCACTCTACTCAAACTTTTACATTTTCCTTAACCAGGAGATTGCTGCCTCTACTTCTAAAAGTGTAACACGATTACAATCCTGTGAAGGTTTTTGTTTTCTAGTATTTGGAATCCTTAAAATTGTGTGAAATTGCACAGTTATGAAAATTGTTGGGAATATAAAAGCGTTTGGCTCTTTTCCCTTGATCCAGAAGGTACTTTGTGTTCTTTGGATCCCAGACAACTTTTTGGGCAGTTCCAGATAAGGTATCCAATAACTTCACTCTGTGTCCCCATTTTTCTTGCCCTCATTCCAGAAAAAGTTGGAGAGCTGCCTCCCAAATAATTTTATTGTGAGGAAAGTTATTATGAAAATGTACTCCACTGATTTTCACTGACCTCCAAAACACACTCCCTAATTAAGTGCAAATGGGAAACTGACTTGGAGCAGGTTGTCTCTGATTTTGGACTTGGGAGAAGTATTAAAGTTTATGAACTCGATATGCAAGCTCCATCTGCCAAACGAGGAATTTCTTATTTCATTTGGTAACTGCACTAAGATTATATAATGCTCCTCAGAAAGCTCTAAATGCTGAAGATGCGTAAACCATCTGTCTGTGTTGAAAAGTCTAAAAATCTACTACCCCCTCAATGTGTCTCTGGGCATAACTAATTATTTATCCAGAGAAATTTCATCAGTGAGTTTTTGAGGTTTTATTTTTAACATTGAATTTCTACATAATCATAAAATTTTACAGCACTAAAGAGGCAATGATTATATTCATGCTCTCACATCCTTTTGTAGGAAGTTAGCGTTATTCAGATTTAATGTTTAAAAAATCCGAAGCCCTGGCAGAGAGAAGTGAAAGGGAGTAGGGAGGAAGGCAAATTGACTTTCAGCTCCTCCATAGCCTCTTGCCCCTACCCCCAGCCAGCAGGGGGCAGAAGGCGCAGAGGAAGTGAAGCTTGCTTTCTTCTCCGTGACTGTCTATAAAAAGGAGAGAGGGTGAAAGTTGCCTGAGGTTGCTCTACTCTCCAGTGGCTTCCTGCTGGCAGGGGTAGGCGTCAGGTGTAGTTCTGAATTCCAGTTCCCTCACGTACTAGCTTAAGCTATAACAAATATTTATGATAATAATAGTAACTAACATTTTGGGACCATATTCTGAGCCAGGCACTGGATTAAAGTACTTTTACATGCATTATCGTATCCCCTCCTTCAGCAAAGTAGGATGAGTAGGTTTTGTTATTTATTTGTCTTTGAAAATGAGAAAACTGAGGCTTAAGACATTAAATAATTTACAATTACGTAGTTCAGGTTATAGCAGCTATGAACAAGAAGTGGAATACTCATCTTGAATCGAGACATCAGTTCCCAACTTTATTCAGTTTATTTTTGTGTACTTTTCCCCCCCATGTTCTCAATTCTTTAACTTGACAAAGCAGATGCAACTATTTTCAGTTATTTCATTACCCAAAGTGTAATCCATGGAATACAGAATTATCAGGTGCATTTTTCAGTGTTTAATGAACTCTAATTTCAATCAAAGTCATTCAAGAAAAAGACAAGTTTCCCCCAGATTACCGAATTGGTTACACCAGTGATATTTCTGAGTAGTATTTTTCACTTAGGTCTTATGCAGTCTCTTCTTTGACTAGTGTAGCCCCTGCTGGATCTGTACCACTGGTTGTTCTGACCCTCTAGAGTTGTAGTTGTTCTGGCAACAGTGCAGGATATAGTTAACAGCCCAGGGTTTATCCTTAGACCACAGGGGTCCTCCCCTCAGCTCTGCTCTTCCTTTTCTGAGCCCCAGAACCCTCATCTGTGAAATGAATGTATTCATCATTCAGGACTCATTCACTGTCGAGGGTTAAACAAGCGAAGGCAGGTAAAATATTTAGCCTGGCTCTGGCACATAGGAAGTACTCGGTGGCTATGATTATTCTGACACAATGTCAAACTCAGAAAACAAGCATCAAATTCCAACAAATGTCCAGATGTTTTGGTTTTGGGTGCCAAAAGTCCAGATGTTTGGGGAACCTCAGATAATTAATTGTTGTGAGTGTTCACCAGTATAGTTGGCACAATATGACCACAGATTACATTTGAGGGCAGATGGGGGTTAATGTTCTCGCCAGTCAAGCACAGTCGCCCTTTGTTAGGAACTAAAAATACAAAGATATAAAGGCTTCCCCTTTCCATGCCTGCCGAAAAGATTACCGTCAAAAAGCAACTGTTGTTTTTTAAGGCACTTAAATTCCTTTCAAAATATTAAATGGGAGGGAGAAAAAGCATTTCTTTATTTCCTACATTTGCTTTTCAACTTTCAAACATAGCATAAATATCTACATATAATCCAGTGTAATTTTCTTCATTGTCATCTTAAACAATCCCACATTGAAAATAAAGACCCAAGATTTACTAAAATCCCTTAGTCAGGGTTTTGTTGTCGTTTGTACATGTACTTACTATTTTAAATAGTTGGCTCCTCAAAAATAAGTAACTTGTATGAACCATAAATTCCTTTCAGTAGAAAGTTCCATCTTAAAACTCTGCCCAAGTAATGATATCTGACATATAAGGTCAGAACTCTTACACATTAAATATATTAGGAGGTAGTTGTTTGTATGATAGAAGAATTGACCAAAGGGCATAATTATATACCTATTTTTCCTAGCAATTATAAAAATATAACATTATTTCACACACTTGTTTTCTCAAACTTTTCTGTTTTATTGGACCTATTTTTATTTTTCTCACAATTCTCTTTATTTATTCTACAATTTTATAATTTTCAGAATACACATAACCTCATAAATCTTTTTCATGCCCAAATGAGAAAAATGTTTTTCTATTTTATGATGTCTTAGAGTATGAGAAAATAAATGTAGAATTTTCCTAAAATTTATCTCAAACCCTAGATGATGTAGCTAATCAGTCAAAGGGAAGTGGGTGGATAGCTTTGAAAGTAAAATTTGAAAATATTGTTTTCTATAAAAATTATAAATTACCTAGTTCCTATGAGTTTGGTCTTTATATTCAAAAGCAGAGACATTACTTTGCCGACTAAGGTCCATCTAGTCAAGGCTATGGTTTTTCCAGTGGTCATGTATGGATGTGAGAGTTGGACTGTGAAGAAGGCTGAGCACCGAAGAATTGACGCTTTTGAACTGTGGTGTTGGAGAAGACTCTTGAGAGTCCCTTGGACTGCAAGAAGATCCAACCAGTCCATTCTGAAGGAGATCAGCCCTGGGATTTCTTTGGAGGGAATGATGCTAAAGCTGAAACTCCAGTACTTTGGCCACCTCATGTGAAGAGTTGACTCATTGGAAAAGACTCTGATGCTGGGAGGGATTGGAGGCAGGAGGAGAAGGGGATGACAGAGGATGAGATGGCTGGATGGCATCACTGACTCAATGGATGTGAGTCTGAGTGAACTCCAGGAGTTGGTGATGGACAGGGAGGCCTGGCGTGCTGCGATTCATGGGGTCGCAAAGAGTCAGACACGACTGAGTGACTGAATTGAACGGAAAGTTAAAATCTACTCCTGTTTCTGCTTTTTAAACTTCTGGAAAGGATACTCTAGACAAATCAGCAGAAAAACCACTGCACTGACCCCAGACTCAAGCGATGAGCTGGAAGGATTCTAGAATGAAAAGAACAGCACTGTAGATCCCAGATAATCAGCCCTTAGTAAGTGGGTGTAACCCGGGCGCAAACGAGGCAACCTCAGATATCGCTCAGGATCTCTTTATTATCGAAGAAGACCCAGTTTATCTTCTGTGGTTGTGGGTCAATCTGGAAGAAGAACCAACAGGGCGAAGTGGCAAGTAAGTGCAGTTTTCACCCTAGAGGATACTATGAGGGAATGCCTTTAACCTTCTTACATTCTTAGCTTAGAATACCTGTGGGAATATTTGTGAACTTGATGAACCAATTAGTCAACTCTATGGCTAACACGTTGTACATAATACATATTCAATTAAAAGTCTGATGAATGAACAAATTCAGTCCAGCTCTGTCATTTTTCCTCTTGATGACAAATCATTTACTGAGTCATATAGCTGCCTCCAGGCTTTGGGTCTAAGACTTGCAAATTCTCTCTCACTTCTCTTTCTCTCCTGTTGGAGGCTGACAAACAGGGCAGAGGGAGTAGAGAGTGAACCTGTACCAAAAAAAATGCTTGCCAGCTTGCTGGGGTGGGAGCCCTGGAATCCCCTCTCTGACTCTTCCCTGGTGGCTTCATCTCATGATGATGTGAACTTCCGCCTCTCAAAGGATCCTAGAAACATCAGGGTCACTTCTGAAATGCTGGCATCCAAATCATCCAAAATGACTTACAAAGTTATGACAAAAAAGCATGTTGTATTTAAAGATAATTTATCAAAATCTGAGTAATTCCATTATATAAGGCAGCATAATAACAATCCTTAGTCCAGTTTCATATAAAGAGAAATGCAATGCATTTCCTGAGAGACTAATAATCATAATTATTTCATTGCATTTGGGCTGCCTGTCACAGTAGGAAGTGACAATGTTGAAAATTTCCCCATTTCCCCAATTTTCCAGAAATTCTGTCTAGGAAGATCTTTTAAACATACACACAAGTAATCAAATGGCAAAATAATTAACTGGTCTTATTTTTAATATAACAGTTTCCACCACTTCTTTGGTAGAAAATACATGCTAGAGACTTTATAAGCAGTCTTTCTAATCTCTGCATAAGCCCCAGGTGAGTATCTTGAATTGCTATTGAATCATTATTTGTGTTTTTAAAAGTCAGAAAGAGACGCTTGCCCACCACAGAAGATTAATGCAGCAAACGTATCTCCAGCTCTTTTAAACTCTCCAGGCTACATAAAGAAGGAAGAGAGGTGGCTGGTTTGTGCACATAATCCATGTCCTCTCCCTGATAGCCTCTCTTATTTCTCAGCCAAATTCAAACAGGATCAGAGTCAGGAGATTCAGCAAGAGGTCCTAGTTCTGTGGTCTTGAACGAGTCCTTCAACTCTCCTGGGTGTCAGCCTCTGCACACATGTAAACAAAAGGTTTAGATCATAACATAACCACTAACAGGGTCTCTTCACACCCTTGTGCTATTTCTTGATTTTGTTAAAGGCAAATTCCTGGAAGTGATGCTTGGCTTCGAAACCCCATTCCCTGAGACTTTAGGTTAAATCCAAATCTATCCTCAGAATCAGCTTCTAAATGAATTTGGTCATCCCCAAGATCCAGAATTGATGGTTTTGCAAATCATAAAAACCATCTTCCATAACTGAATCATCTTTCCCGCGAAACTGCAAATACATAGGATTATCCCTTTGCTATTTCCTTGTCGCTCTGCCAGGCAAGTGTGTCCTATGTAACCCAACTTCCAGGTCAAACTCACACAATCTCAGGCCTCTTCCCTTATCTGGTAGGAATGGGAGATGATAAAAATGCTGCTGAATAATGTGAAGAAAAAGGAGTACATGTCCTAGTTCTTCCCTCTAGAAATCTCCTGATAGGAGGAGGAGGAAGCAGGGAGGATGGCATGGGTGGAAGAGAGGACTGGGCTGCAGGCAGGCAAAACTATACAAAGTGTAGACAAAAACATGTTCATTCCCAGGGTGGCGGTCCTCTGGACAGACTTGCCAGGTTTGGCCACAGCCATTTTCCAAACCCACAAGTTTTTTCATTACTCATTTGCTGGCAATACTTCACCTGATCTGAACTCATCTGGTAGTGCAGCCTGACCTGAACTGATGTGAGACTATTTATAGTTTTATTTGTGTGACCTGGTGAGAATATTAAATGGTTTCACTACTGAAATATCCATGTATTTGACTGCAGTTGTTGCATCAAAACCTATTGAGGATTTTGACATAATCGACAATATATGCATCATAGAGCTTTCTAAACCTCCCAAATTCTGAATCCTGAAATTCATCTGCCCCCTCAAATATTGTAAAGAGTCAGTGAGACTTTAACACCCCAGTCACCACCTAGAGTAGTGCTGATAGACTAATCCTAACCCTCCACACTTCAAAGCTGTGATCTAGAATGTGATGTCTTTCAGTGTCAGGATGTAAGCGGCGAGAACTAGGGGTGTGATCGGGAAGAAAGAGTGAAGGCTCAAAAATATTGTCCATTATTGGTCTCATTCTTTCCTTGCACCAAATCAGAACAGGAAAACAATTTTAAATCAGAACATATCTGCCAACCTTCTCTCAACAACCAAGACCCACATTCCATAAGCATCATTTTATTTTCCTTTTGCCAGTGGATAAAAGTTCAGAAGATCTTTTTGTGAATAGAAGTTAAGGCCCTTGTTCCCCTCATTCTAATAATAAAATTATAATAATTTTGTATGTACCATCAGACTCTGTTCTAAGTGTTATTTTTACATACTGCATTTAAATCTCATAACAGTCATATGAAGTAGGTTGTAAAGACTGAGGAAATTAAGTCACAATAAAATTAAGTAAATGCTCAGAGTTACCCAGAACCAGATTCAAACCCAGATAGTCTCACGTACTTAAGCACATGCTGTCTCTAGGCATAGTTGCTTCCTTGCTTTCTTAGCAAAGAATACAGATAACCTCTACAATAGTTGCTTCCTTGTTTTCTTAGCAAAGAGTACAAGTTACCTCTACAATAATAGGCTGGTAAATATTGGGTTGGCTAAAAACTTCATTCCCTAAGAACAGAAAAACTGAAACAAGCTTTTTGGCCAACTCAATAAACATTTCTCTGAAAATAAAAATATATGCATATGTACATGTATACACACATAAATTCATTATAAATATTATTGCTGTAAAATTATTATAGGATGTAATTTGCAAATAGTAATAAAATATCCAATATTCTTAACTGTAATTTCCATATAGCCAAATGAATTTCACAGAATGCTTTCATCAATTTTTGCTAAACTTTTTTTTTCACAGCCAACCTATGGCTTCAATTAACCAACCAGTGTACCTTTCACAGAATGTTGGTTGATACTTTGCTTTACATTATTAACAAGTGATTAAGGATCACAAAAAGTGAACCAATTAAGACTTAGAACCTCACTCAATTGTCAGTTACTTGGTGACTTTGCTGAATTGGAATAGTTTTCAAACCCTGGGATTGTTATTGCAACAGGTTTTTCTATTCATAATGTAAAAGCTAAAGACACTGTACACATTTTAATAGAAACATATTAATATGAATTATTAACATTTTATCCATCACTTTCCTAAGACAAGACTGTCAAGAAAACAATAAATCAAACCCTCATTTGCATTATTTATTTCTGCATTGTAAACATGCACGTTTCCATCATGACATCATTGAATGTGGAGAAGAAAAGAAATACACAGTAGTACCCCATCATGCAATATTTCCACCATAAAGTTACGAGAGACATAAATAACCTCCAGGGTTTACATAATAGTGAAATGCGGTAAAATAATTAGGAAGTAAAGAGTTTCAAGTATTTATTAGTTTGCTTTACATATAATTTATTCCAGCATAAGCTTTTATAATTTAAGTTTTAATAAAGGCTTTATGTAACAACTAGCTCACAGAACTCCTAACAATTCAACAACAGGCTCTCGTGAGATGCTCTGCTCTGGCTTCGGCACCCATCTGCCTCCAGCCACTGGCCATTTGGCTGGACCTTATCCAATGGATATTCCCAGAAGCCACTCAACTCACAGCTGCCTTTACCACGAACTACTTCTCAAATAACTATTTGCCCCTTTTTCTGATGCCAGGAGCCTTCCTGGGCTGTTGTGGGGTTTTGTTTTGTTTTTTTCTTTATTCATTAGTAAGGCTTTTCTTAGAGACTGTTCTAACTTTTTCAGCATTTGAAATCTTATTACTTAAAAGAGTCTTCGGAGATCAGTAGAGGTTTCCCAATAATCCTCTTTGCTAAGACACCTGGCCTACATATAACCACGTTCAGTATTTTAAAATGCACAAATGGACTAAACAATCAACTGTTTCATTTAAATCTGCTCCTTGCGGCAGGGGCTATTCACTATTGAAGGAGGTTATTTGGAATATAATCTGGGCAAAGCTTCTTTCTTGCAATAACTTTAAAAGCCCTGACATCCTTAATGAGGCCCCTCTACCACCCACATCAGAGCTGTAAGATGTCATAGAGTCAACTTCCTTCCTAATTCAGCATCCCCTGACACACTCACCCTTGACTTCGTCACCTCATAAATGTGTCACATTCAGCACCACCTTCCTTCTTAAGAAAATGTTCTGCCCACCCCGAAGATGTGACTGCATCTGAGAAACACTGAGCCCCAGCCAAGATTATGGAGTTAATTTACTCAACCAACTTACATTAAGTGGCTCCAGTACCCCAGACCCTGTGATAGGCCCAGGAATAACAAGGAAAAATCCCCATCTTCAAAGAGTTTACAGACCCAAGCAGTGGTTCTCAATCCATGAGGCACATTTTAAGCTTTAAAACCCACCAACGTCCAAGCTCCACTCCCAGCTAACTGAATCACAATTCCTGAGGGTTGGACATAGGCAATCGAACTGTTTCAAGTCTCCTCATGTGGTTTTAAAGTTGAGGCCAGAATTGAAGGTGGCGCTAGTTAGTAAAGAACCCACTTGCCAATGTAAGAGACAGAGATATGGGTTTGATCCCTGGGTTGGGAAGATTTCCTGGAAGAGGGCACGGCAACCCACTCCAGTACTTTTGCCTGGAGAATCGCATGAACAGAGGAGACTGGCGGGCTCCAGTCCATAGGATCACACAGAGTTGGATACGATTTAGGCTACTTAGCACCCACACACATAAAGAATAATAGTTAATAGCTTTCTCTCCTTGCATAAGCAGCCATGTTGTTTTGAATCCTGAAAGCACCAGAAAACACGGAAAAATCTCACTATCATTGTGGACCAAGAACCCGTGCCATTGGCATCACCCAGGAGCTTATGAGAGGTGCAGAATCTCGGGTCCCATCTCAGAACTATTAAATGAGAATCTGAATTTTAACAAAATCTCTAGGTAATTCAGGTGCATGTAATTTTGGAAAATACTCAACTGTGTCAAAAATCCTGTTTCTGAGACGTTTCCAGTCTACAAGCAAAAATACATGTAAACAGAGATAATTACAAAACATTGTAATAAGTTCCAGGCTGAAAGGTATCCAACTCACTCCAGGAGGACCAGCCTCCAGAAAGATGGATGGAGCTGGTGATACTAAACAAAGTTGTATATGAAGAGTACAGATTAATCAGGAAGAACAGATAGCTGCAAATAGCTCTGTGTTGCCAAAACATAAGACATAAGAAAAAAGTTATGTGTCCATAACGTCTTGGACACAAGAAGTGTGAGAGAGGCCGAATGAGCTTGCCCAGATCCTGAGGTAGCCCTTTTTCAACCTCTAGAGTCAAACTTTAACCATCCTCCTCTAAAAGAGAATACAATACACTTCCAGGCTAGTGATCTCCAACTTGTCAAGGAAACGTTTGCTTACAAAGTGTCTTGGAAGTAAAAAAGAAAAAATTGTTTTTTTGTTTTTTTTTTAAGTAGCGGAATATACACACTGCTGCTGCTAAAGTCACTTAAGTCGTGTCCGACTCTGTGCGACCCCGTAGATGGCAGCCCACCAGGCTCCCCTGACCCTGGGATTCTCCTGGCAAGAACAGTGGAGTGGGGTGCCATTGCCTTCTCCGTTACACACACTACTATATATAAAATAGGGGCTTCCCTTGCAGCAAGGAGATCCAACCAGTCCATTCTAAAGGATATCAGTTCTGGGTATTCTTTGGAAGGACTGATGCTAAAGCTCAAACTCCAATACTTTGGCCACCTCGTGAAGAGTTGACTCATTGGAAAAGACACTGATGCTGGGAGGGATTGGGGGCAGGAGGAGAAGGGGACGACAGAGGATGAGATGGCTGGATGGCATTACCGACTCGATGGACATGAGTCTTAGTGAACTCCGGGAGTTGGTGATGGACAGGGAGGCCTGGTGTGCTGTGATTCATGGGGTCACAAAGAGTCGGACACAACTGAGCAACTGAATTGAACTGAACTGAACTGTGGCTCAGTTGGTAAAGAATCTGCCTGCAATGAGGGAGACTTGGGTTCAATCCCTGGGTTAGGAAGATCTCTGGCGAAGGGAAAGGCTACCCATTCCAGTATTCTGGCCTGGAGAATTCCATGGACTGTATAGTCCATGGGGTCGCAAAGAGTCGGACACAACTGAGTGACGTTCAATTTCACATTCATAATATGAAATAGGTAACTAATAAGAATCTACTATATAGCACAGAAAACTCTACTCGATACTCGATAGTGACCCATATGGGGAAAGTATCTAAAAAAAGAATGGATATATTAATATGTACAACTGATTCACTTTGCTGTAAAACATTGTGAATCAACTATATTTCAATAAAAATTAATTTAAAATAATAGAATAGTGAAAAAATGAAATGGGCCTGATATACTGGTGATGCTACCCAAATATTTCCTTACGCTACCTGTATTAGTCAGTTATGGCTGCTTTAACAAGATACCACAGACTTGGTGGCTTAAACAAAAGACTTCTATTTTCTGGTGGCTCTGGAGGCTGAAAGTGAGTTCAAGGTGTCAACAGGATTGGTTTCTCATGACAGTTCTCCCTGGCTTGAAGACAACTCTTCTCACTGTGTCCCCAAGTGGCCTTTCCTCTGTGTGGAAGGAGGAGGAACTGTCTCATGGCTCCTCTTCTTTTAAGAACCAATCCTATTAGATGAGGCTCTGTTAATTTCCATCCCCCGATTTCTGCCTGTCTAAATTAGAAAACTCGAGTAGTTTTCTGACCGTGTAACACACCTCTTTCTCTTGTTCATACTTTGTTCCTCACCCTTAGGGTTCTGCTGGGACTGGAGTCAAGTTATAGGTCTAGAAGCAAAGAGGAGTTGTGAGATGGGTCTTGAGGAAAATCGGCATTATCTTGCAAGGCAGCTGCTCAGAGAAATACAGTTTCCTCAGGCAATTAAAGGTTAATCCCCTGAGACCCTCAGATGTGGGTGGAAAGTCTCCTAATGGCAAAGAAGACTCATTAGAATTGAAGGGTCAATGTCTCCAGATCCATCAAGGTCTTCCCACACGTTCCCATCCCAACTACCAGAACCCCATTCCTTCCCAAACCTTGTCCTCACTCTACCAGGAGACACTCCACAAGGCTGGGGATTCAGTCTGCATTGTAATCTAGCCTTTAGTGGGAGAGTTCTGGCTTTGCTCTTAGTATTCTCAGTCCAGTGGCTCCAGGAGATGAGTCTCCATCAAAGCAGATGTAGAAGCTTTCAGCTCACTTATGTGGCCCTTGAGCTGGGACTGGGAATTCCTGAGGTCATCCCATTTTTTCCTTTCCCTGACATTGTCCAGCAACATAAAGAGCAGTCAACCAACCTCACTTTACTCATTAGTTTGACAGACACATTTGAAAGTATTGTACACCTGGTCACCCAGATCCTTGCTTTTTTATACATGCTTGATCAGAAGTGTCAGTGGTGACATTTTTTCCTTTCTCTATTGCTAGATGGAGCCTTGGAATCAGTGTTTTGTCCAATGAAAATGAGTCATTAGTGTTTTCAAATAAAATCCAATTAAAGACCCAACTCCATAAAATCCAGAATCAAGTAGAAAATTCATCTTCAAGACTGTGTTCTTCTTGAACCACTCTTGGCACCAGAATTAAGGCTAAGGCCCTAATCCAATAAGACTTGTGTCCTTACAGTAATAATAAGAGGCCCTAGAGACTTCCCCAGTAGCTCAGGTGGTAAAGAATCCACCTGCAATGCAGGAGACACCAGTTCAATTTCTGGGTTGGAAAGATCCGCTGGACAAGGAATAGGCTATCCACTCCAGTATTCTTGGTTTTTTCTGGTGGTTCAGATGGTAAAGAATCTGCCTGCTATGCAGGAGACCTGGGTTCAGTCCCTGAGTTGGGAAGATTCCCCTGGAGAAAGAAACAGCTAATCAATATTCTGACCTGGAGAATTCCATGGACAGGTTACTGTCCATGAGGTCGCAAAGAGTTGAGAGATTTTTCAGTTTCACCAGAGACATCTCCTTCTCTGCAGACACACAGAGGAAGGCCATGTGAGGACATGAAGAGAAAGTGGACATCTGCAAGCTAGGAAAAGAGGTCTCACCAGAAACCAGCCCTGATGGCATCTTAATCTTGGACTTCCAGCCTCCAGAACTATGAGAAAATAAACCTCTGTTTTTTTGTCTCTTATTTGGCTGGTCAGGTCTTTGGTTGCGGCATGTGAGATCTAGTTCCCTAATGAGGGATTGATTCCCAGCCCTCTACATTGGAATCTCAGAGTCTTAGCCACGGACTACCAGGGAAGTCCCTAAGTGTCTGTTTTTAAGCCACCCTGTCTGT
Organism: Aepyceros melampus; assembly: GCA_006408695.1. Lineage (NCBI taxonomy): Eukaryota > Metazoa > Chordata > Mammalia > Artiodactyla > Bovidae > Aepyceros > Aepyceros melampus. The sequence goes on from SJXQ01007064.1 coordinate 13,583, forward strand.
GGTATCTTGTTATGACAACCTTAGCAGACTAACACCACCCATCACTATTCTCAAGAAAGCATCAGTGGAAAGGTTGTCAGACTTTTAAAAAATATGTGGGTCATCCCTCTACCAACTCTGCCCAAGTCAGCTCACCATGTCAGTGACTCACCCGTCTAACCACTCATCTATTCATCCACTCATCTCTTTAAACATTTCACCAAACTTTACTGAGTGCAGCTCTGTGTCAGAAGGGCTTCCCTGGTGACTCAGTGGTAAAGACTCCCCCCACTTAATCTGAGACATGGGTTCGATCCCTGGGTTGGGAAGATCCCCTGGAGAAGGAAACGGCAACCCACTCCAGTATTCTGGCCTGGAAAATTCCATGGACAGAGGAGCCTGGCAGGTTACCGTCCATGGGGTCACAGTGAGTCGGACATGCAGCAGCAGCACTCTGTGTCAGACGCTGGGCTTACGTTGGAAATTCAGTTATCTGTCCTGTTCCTCAAGGAGCTTGTAATTCAGGTATGTTCACTGTTACTTTTTAAAATTAATTTTTAGTTACACAAGTAAAGCATAAATATAGGCTCTTTTAAAAAGCCACAATCAATAAATTTAGACTCCTTTTTTATTTCAACTCATTGCTGCCCTGTTATGATTTTCAAACAGTTATTATTTTTCTAATTATACATATACCCACAGAAACTGCTACTATAGGTGTCAATCAGTACTTACTTATCACTCAACAACATTTTTTAGCACTACCTATATTATTATACAAAGAGCCAGTCTGTTTCTTTCAAATGTTATAGAATAGGATGTCTTATGAATTTAATGCATTTTGTTGAACTCTGTACTATCTGTAGGCTGTTCAATTCACTACAACTTTAACAAACACCTTCGAACTGGTCTCATTACACATGCATGAAAGTGTAGCCTCTTTATGAAAAAAGGGAATTACTAGGTCTGTTCATTTTTAATTTTAATGAATACTGCTCATGAAAATGGCTCAGTCATGTCAGACTCTTTGTGACCCCATGGACGTAGTCCATGGAATTCTCCAGGCCAAAATACTTGAGTGGGTAGCTTTTCCATTCTCCAGGGGATCTTTTGGACCCAGGGATTGAACCCAGGTCTCCTGAATTGCAAGTGAATGCTTTGCAAGCTGAGCCACAAGGGAAGGACAAGAATACTGAAGTGGGTAGCCTATCCCTTCTTCAGGGGATCTTCCCGAACCAGGAATCGAAACTGGGGTCTCCTGGGTTCTTTACCAACTGAGCTCTGAGGGAAAACAAACTCATTTTGCTGGTATATGAACTGGCTCTGTTGTTTTTTAAAGGTCAACATTACAAATTAGGAAAATGAAAAAAAAGCAAAACAAAAAACTATATGAGTTTCTTTGAATACTGCTCGGTTACCCTCCAAAACCATCAGCAGTATGTTGGAGCACCTGGTTCTCCACAGTCTTCCTGGTTCTTATCATTCTTTCCATTTACTTATATATTTGTTAACTTGATTTATGCTTATCTGAAGGGTAAAAATGGTGTCTCGTACAGTTTGTGGGGGTTTTTTTCTTTTCATTTTCCTAATTAGTAATATTGACCTTTTAAAAAACAACAGAGCCAGTTCATATACCAGCAAAATGAGTTTGTTTAGGAACAGCAGAGAATTGCAGTTTCAGAAAAGAGAACTAGAGAACAAGGGAGGGGCTTGCCTTTATAGAAGAAAGGAGGAAACTGGGGAGCGCGGTGGCTCTTCCTCACCGGCTGAGGCAGTGGCCAGCTTGTGGTCGAAAGTCTGGGGTCTATAGGAAGTGCTGATGTGTGCGTGTGAGAGCTCCCCCTTCAGGTTTCCCAACTCCATTTTTAAACGAAGTTTCCTTTCTTTTCACAGTATGTACTTAAAATGAGCATCTTTTTGTGTTGACCATTTGTATTTTGCCTTCTGTGTAAAATTCACTTATATATTTTGCCCATTTTTATGTTCAGCTGTTTGTTTTTTTTTTGTATTGGTTTGTTGATATCCTTTAGACATTTAAGAGACAAATACTTTGTCTATGATACTTCTCCCAGTCTGTTTGCATTTTATCTTTACTTATGGTATTTTTGTGTTATATAGAAGTTTTCTTTCTCTCTTTTTATTTATATCAAATAAATTTATCAGTATTTCCTTTTATTTTTGTATTTTTAAATAAATTATTCCTGAGATTTTGTAACATATATGTAAACATTTGAGTCTTTAACCCATAAAGGTCAGGAGACTGGAATTTTTTGTGTTTGGAGAGCCAATTGCCCCAGTACCATTACTTTCAAATGTTGCTTTTTATCCTTTTTTTCTGTTTGTTTTGGTTTTCAGGATCTTAGTTCACCAACCAGGGATTGAACTTGGGCCTTCAGCAATGAAAACACAGAGTCCTAAACCACTGCACCACCAGGGAATTATTTCCAAATTTTTATACATGTGTATACTTGTATCTTTATTCTAATTTCTTTCTTATTTATTCTGATCTATTTCTCACGCTCTCCCATAGCAACTACAAACTCATAATGTTTTAATTTCTAGTAGGACCAATTCTCTTTTTTGCTCTCAATTTTATTTTTATTAAAACTCTTATTCATGCATTTGAGAATCAGTTCTATGGAAATTCTGGCAATCATTAAATTCATGAGGCAATTTTGGAATAATTAACATCTTTGCAATATTGAGTCAAACTCTTCATAACCAAATTACTTGAAATATACTCATGGACACCCATTACACTCTGAATGCACCCAGCTAGAACACTCCCAGACACCCACATGTTTCAAATGAGATGACAGCTTACACACCCCTTTGTGACATCTGCTCTAGTTAACATTATTATGCAATTTAATTAAATATTTCACAAACCAGGGTCATGCAAAAGGAGAGTTAGCGTTTCTACCAAAGCGAAATTGAACACTTTGAAAAGACTCAATGAAGGGAAGTTGCTAAAATTAGATATAAAGAGAAATTAGTCAAATATTAGGATAAGGAAATTGTGAAATTCTAGGAGGATTCTGCTCTCAGATTGCTTCATCAATACTTTCTACTACCAATCTCACTTCAAAGAAAATGAAACTGAACTTTGAAATACTGCCTTTACGGATATGATTTACGCAAAAAAGTCAATGAGGAACTCCAGTCAATCCTTGTTTAAAGTAAGACTTACAGTTAAGCTCTATAGGAAAACATTGGTGAATAAATGTAAATTTATATGTTGAAAGCTACAATAAAATACTTCAGGTTTATATTTATCCTTGTCTTTAATTATTCCATGCCTTAAGAAGCTTGCTATGATCAACTGACAAATTATCAGTTCCTGCTCAGAAGTTAAAGCGTCTGCCTCCAATGCAGGAGACTCGGGTTCGATCCCTGGGTCAGGAAGATCCCCTGGAGAAGGAAGTGGTAACCCACTCCAGTATTCTTGCCTGGAGAATCCCATGGACAGAGAAGCCTGGTAGGCTACAGTCCACGGGGTCGCAAAGAGTTGGACACGACTGGTTAGACAAGGCTGTGATTACAATGGAAAAGAGAAATTCTACAATATTTCTCTTACTTATACAGGTCTTCAATGTACCTCAGTAAACTTTTTTATAATTTTTTCAAAAAGATCCTTTGTTAATTTTATTTGTAGTTGCTTTATAGTTTTGCTACTACTGTGAGAGATATTTTTATGAGTCATATCTTCTAATTGTCTTTTGCTGAATAAAGAAAAGCTACAGAGCTTTGTACATTGGTCTTGTATTGGCCTGCTGCTGCTACTGCTGCTAAGTCACTTCAGTCGTGGCCTACCTGCAACCCCATAGACGGCAGCCTACCAGGCTCCCCCGTCCCTGGGATTCTCCAGGCAAGAACACTGGAGTGGGTTACCATTTCCTTCTCCAATGAATGAAAGTGAAAGTGAAGTCGCTCAGTCATGTCCAGCTCTTCTTGACCCCATGGACTGCAGCCCACCAGGCTCCTCCATCTACTGGTCATTTAATAGACCATTTTATTCATCTTAATATTTTGCTTAATGAATAATACATCTTAATAATGATTTGGCAAAGGTCATATGAGATCACAAAATTCTTGGCCTGTTCCCTAGGAAGTAGACTCTGAGATGGACATTTTCAGGAAGAAAGCCTGTTAGGAAGATGTTTCCACATTTGCCCCTGTTGAAGAAGGGAAAATAGCAGCACTGGGCAGAGTGAGAAGTTGTTGTGATGATGTTACAACAAAGGCCACAGGGTTTTCCCCCCAGAGTGTTTCCACACAGGCGTGGCCCTGAGGAGTTGCAGAGATGAGGCAGTAGGACCAGATCTTTATATCCTCACTTTATCCAGTCTTTGCATATGAGCCACACCCAGGAACAGGGTGTGGCCTTGAGTAAGGCAGCACTCTTCAGCCAAAAGCCAACCACCAGGAGGGGGAACTCAACCAGCTGTGAGCCTTCATCCATCACCAGTCATTGCAACTGGGAGAGTGACTTTTCCAGTTTTAAAAGAGGAGGATATGGGGAGCACACCACAGCATACACTACAGTATGAAATAAAACTTTGGCTCTTTTTTTTCGATAAGTATTTGCATCTTGTTTAATTGTCATTGCCCTTGTCCTGTGTCTAGGCCCCTTTAGCATCACACTGAATTAGTAAAGTCATCCTTTACTAATTCATGACATCCATTCACTGTCATTCTTCTCCTGGGCTTTAATTGGACTTCTAACGATTCACTGTTACATGATATTTACTATAAGCTTCTAGTAGACACCCTTTTTAGATTAAGAATATTGTAAATAAAATGATAAAATTTTGGCATGAATAAGTATTACAACAATCAAAGCCTTTTCTAACAACTAATGGAATGAATATGTGGTGTTCTCCTTTAATCTGGTCTTTTTTAAAAGTCTAAACATAATTTATTACAATATCAAATAACTCTTACATTCCTAGGGTAAATTTTAATGACCATAGGCTATTCTATTGAAACATTGCTAGATTCTTTTTCTTAATAATCTCATTTAGGATTTTTATACCTGCAGTTATAACAGATTGATCAATAATTTTGTTTTCCCCTTTCTCCTACCTTTGTATTATGGTCGTCCTGGTGTCATTAAGATAATTGAGTAAGTTTCCATCCTTTCTATGCTCTTAAATGATTTATATGATAAAAAGTAGCTGGCCTTTAGATTTTGGTTAAACATACAGCTATCTTGGCCCAGAGGTATTAAAATCTGGTAGATCAGTAGACCTTTAACTACTCTTTCAATTTCTTCCAAGGTCATTATGGTCATAGCATTTTTATTCTCCTTAGAACAATCTTGATAATGTCTATTTTTCTAAAAAGTTGATCAATGCATCTAGATATTAAAGGTACTAGTATAATTTGTTTTAGTAAACTCTTTTTTTTTTAATTTGAGTGTAGAGTTATATATATTTTATTAACTTCTTTAGGTAGTTTATTACTTTTCTTTTTTATCATATTTGTCACAGTCTTTGCTGAGATCTAGTTTCTAGGTTATTGATCAACTCAATTTTGACTCTTTAATTCCTATTCTTATTTTTACTCTTTTCTGCTTCTTAATCACTGGTGTTTGTGTTTATTTTGTTGTTTGCTTATTATTTTTTCTAGCTTTGTAAGTTAAAAGCCTAGTTTACTTATCACTTTTTCTTTTGTACATGCATTTTAGAGTAGAAAATTTTCCCTGAGAAGCATTTTGGCTTTTCCCCCATAGATATTAGAAACTATAATTGTTTTCTTTTAGTTCTGAGCATTTTACAATCTTTATTTTAATTTTCTCTTTCTCATGAATTTATTAATATGTTTAAATTTATAGATAAATGATGTTGATGTTCTGGGAAAACAGAGTTGGATATCCTTCTGTGTTTACTTCTGAATGTATTGAATTGTGATTTTTTTTTTTAATGTTTGAGACTTCTTATATACTCGTCTCATATACACACATATATATATACATAAATACAAATGCATGACTTAACATATATATATCTCCAAGAGAGATATTTATGTTATTCAAATACTGTCTGCATGTATATGCTTTTGTTTTGTTTTTTAGTTGACTCTGTCATTCTGTGAGAAAATTGAGTTAAAATCTCCCACGATGTTATAGATGTAGGCATTCTCCCAATAGTTGTATATATAAACATATACAACATATAAACATATAAAACAAAATGAATATATATATAACTGTATATATATTTTTTGTTATATAGTTTGCTTTTGTGTTTTTTGCCAAAAAAAAATCTTAATTAGTAAGCCTCTTGCTAGCAAATTCAAAGCACTTACTCTACTTTATATCATAATAATCCAACCAGTCCATTCTGTAGGAGATCAGCCCTGGGATTTCTTTGGAAGGAATGATGCTAAAGCTGAAGCTTCAGTACTTTGGCCACCTCATGCGAAGAGTTGACTCATTGGAAAAGACTCTGATGCTGGGAGGAATTGGGGGCAGGAGGAGAAGGGGATGACAGAGGATGAGATGGCTGGATGGCATCACGGACTCAATGGACTCGAGTCTGAGTGAACTCCGGGAGATGGTGATGGACAGGGAGGCCTGGCGTGCTGCAATTCATGAGGTCGCAAAGAGTTGGACACGACTGAGCGACTGAACTGAACTGAACTGAATCACAATAAAACTTCCAAGAGTCACTCAAGAAGCTAACTTCCAATCAGACTTTTTAACCTTTTTAACCAGGCCTCATCAGAAAGAAACAGTAACAAAAAGACACCATTAATCACCAGGTGTTCTAAAATGCCAATCATAAACCCTTTTCCCTTCTCCACTCTCCAAACTCCCTTCTCCACTCTCCAAACTCCCGTCTCCTTTTTCCTCTTCCCTTCATCTCTCTCACCCAACACACACATACACTCAACACTCCACCAAATACTCAGACTATATACTTGATAAACTCTATAATCCAGCTTAGCAACGAAGAAAACCCAACTATAGGTTTTTAAAACAAGAGATATCTGTGAGATCAAGGCATTAAAAAAAAGGAGCAGCAGAAATGCAAGGTTGGCAACATTTGAGAATTAATCAATATGACTGGCCATATAGATAGACTAAGAAAAACATGATAATCAACAGATTGAAATAAAGCATTTGAAAAAGTATCCGTTCATGACAACAATTCCCAAATTAGGAAGAGAAAGTCACTCCTTCAGCTTAACAAAGGGCATATACAAAATCCTACAGCTAAAGTCATATTTAATGATAAATGACTGAATAGTTTCCTCCCTAAAATCAGGAATAAGATAATGATATTTGCTCATCATCTTAATTAAATTTGATCTTGAAGGTGCTAGCCAAACCAATATGGTACAAAAAAGTAAGCAAAGTGCATAGAGAATATAAAGAAAGGAAAACAATTGTCTCTACTCACAAATGATATGATCACCTATATAAAAATAGTTTGAAATTGGAATCAAATTTATTTACTTTTCCCTCTTTTATCTACAGTTCTTTCATTTTCATCTACTCTCTCCTGAGGATTTTTCCAGAAATTCTTCCAAATTATTTAATAATAGTATCAAAAAGAAGACTAAGCTATAGATTTGAGTAATCAAAGGAAATGTGAGTGACCTAAAAACAGAAAATATAATGTGGAAAATTAATATATTTGATTAAAACAACATTTAAAATTTCTGCATAACAAAGGATAGCACTGACAAATTTAATAGAAAATTACAATTAAGAAAAGATATTTAGAAAAAGGTATTTTCCACACTTAAAGCAATATAAGATTAATACTTAGAATACAAAAAGCCTTCTGAAAATCAATATGCAAATGATAGAAACTTCAGTAGAAAAGTGGGGAAAGGTATGAACAGGCAATTCAAAAAATATGAAATTCTAATGGTTAATCAGTACTTACAATATGTTAAAACACTTGAGTAATCAGAAAAGTTTCAGATTGACCAAAGTACAGAAGTTGTTGAATGCTAAGAGACTGGAACTCTAACCTCTGCAAGTGAAATTATAGCCAGGTACAGCATTTCTGGCGGGCAGTGTGGCCCTGGGTAGTCAAATTGGGTCCATATTCCATCTATGAGTGAGCAATTCAGTTCTGAGAAAAGCTGCACACACAGGTCCACAACACACAATGATGTCCACTGTGAATTTGTACCGTGACACCCTTAAGACTACCATGGGGTCACAAAGAGTTGGACACAACTTAGCAACTCAACAACAACAACCCTTAAGCTAGAATTCTTTTTCTAAGAATGCTTTTTTTAGGTCTAATTTGAATTACTCTAGGTCATGGGGATATTTTGTGCAAATTGGAAGGCAGAAGAGAAGCAGCCAACATAATCTTTCACACTTGGAAAGTCATCACCACGCACCAAATACTATAATAGTTCGTGCACACTGTTGGCTATCTCGCTCACCTTGTTGGCCAGCATTTCCCACCATTCCTGCCAGATTTCCTTCCTCAACTTCTCCAACCTACACTAGCAGTGAGCTTCTCCCAGGTAGAAACTGAGCCTAAAGTCCCTCCAGCTCTTGTTGAGTCTCCTTCTTCTACTTCTCCAAATCCTGGGCCAGGTGTGACAAAGGGCTCCAGCTTCTGCTGCAAGCCACTTGCACCACCAAAGGCTGGGAGGGAGCAGGAGAATGATGCTGGTTCCAGTCACCCTTAAAGGTTCCAGTTTGTCCTTGCTCTCCCTACTTCCTGTCCATCTTTCCTTCCCAACTGTCTGCCCTGCTGACTTCAGGCCCAGTACCAGAGAAAGAAGCAACAGCCATATGAAAATCATTTAACCCTTCCTAGTGGTTTTGCTTTTCTGATTAAATGCTGACTATCACAGAGGAGGATGTCATCCCAGGATTTTGCAGTATCAGGGATAATTAGGTAGTCTAGATGGGGAAACAGTGGAAACAGTGTCAGACTTTATTTTTGGGGCTCCAAAATCACTGCAGATGGTGATTGCAGCCATGAAATTAAAAGACGCTTACTCCTTGGAAGAAAAGTTATGACCAACCTAGATAGCATATTCAAAAGCAGAGACATTACTTTGCCAACAAATGTCTAGTCAAGGCTATGGTTTTTCCAGTGGTCATGTATGGATATGAGAGTTGGACTGTGAAGAAGGCTGAGCACCGAAGAATCGATGCTTTTGAACTGTGGTGTTGGAGAAGACTCTTGAGAGTCCCTTGGACTGCAAGGAGATCCAACCAGTCCATTCCGAAGTATATCAGCCCTGGGATTACTTTGGAAGGAATGATGCTGAAGCTGAAACTCCAGTACTTTGGCCACCTCATGCAAAGAGCTGACTCATTTGAACAGACTCTGATGCTGGGAGGGATTGGAGGCAGGAGGATAAGGGGATGACAGAGGATGAGACAGCTGGATGGCATCACTGACTCAATGGACGTGAGTCTGAATGAACTCTGGGAGTTGGTGATGGACAGGGACGCCTGGTGTGCTGCAATTCATGAGGTCACAAAGAGTCAGACACGACTGAGCGACTGAACTGAACTGAGGGGCTTGCTATGGATGGACTTAATGCGTATGTTTCTCAAAATTCAAGAGGTGATAGGTCATGAGGGAAGAGTCCTCATAAATGAGATGAGTGCCCTTATAAAAGAAATCCCAGAAAGCTCTCTCATCTCTTCCCCCATGTGAAGGCACAGCCAGAAGACAGCCATCTATGGGCCAGAAATGGACTCCTACTAGATAACTAATTTGCTAACAACTTGATCTTGGATTTCCCAGTCTTCAGAACTCTGAGTAGTGAATGTTTGTTGTTTAACAAATCTAGTCTATGATATTTTTACTGTAGCAACCCAAACAAGCTAAGATTGGGCTTATCACTCAAGGAATGGATAAGCAAAATGTGATGAATACTCACCATGAAATACTATGCAGGACTTAAACATTATACATATTATACAGGGCAAGATGAATAGGTCTTAAAAAAAGTTTTAGTAAAAAATTAAGTAATAATATGACATCTATAGCAAAATGACTTTTCTGAAAATTTATACATACAAATAAAGAGAAAACAGCAATGTAACAGCTTATATATGATCTCAGGAATGCATACCAAGACCCTGATTCTGCAAAATCCTAGGATAACATCCTCCTCTGTGTTAGTCTCTTTCAAAGTATTTATCACTGTTTCAGTTTCACAATTTCTTTTTGTGATTGTTGGAAATTTATCCTATGACACTGTAAGCTCCAGGAGGACAAAGACTATGTGTGTCTTTTTCTCATCATTGCCTGTCCAAATGTAGCTTAGTGCCAGGCATGTAGTTAATGCTCAGTAAAAATAAATTGACTAAGTGAGTGTGTTTATTTTTCCTTGGTTGTTTGTTTGATTAGTTTAAGCTCATGACTCAATAGAGAAGTAGAAAACTGGCCTCATTAGAGCAGATTTTTAGCCATCATCTGGAATTTCCTACTTTTAGGGCCATGTACATTCAAAGACTATATTCAGAATTATATATTCTAGGCTTTGCTATTTACAAAATTGCTGACAATTGTGAAAGCTGTCCTCTCTCTGCCCCTCTTTTTATGCTTTCTTTTCTCTTCCTTCACCCTCCTCCCCTTGCTCTTTCTCCTCTCCTCTACACAAAACTATGAAGATATCCTATGACAAGTTTTGTTAATAAACCTTAAGGCTAAAGAGACTAAATCGTAATCAACTGAATAACTCAGTGCAGGAGATGGACCGCATTATATTAACAATCATTTCTAGACACATAATTCGATGATTACATATCACTTTTTTAATGCTCCTGGTAGAAAAATTATAAATTAAATCCCTCTTCATTGGAAGAAAAAAAAAGGATTACTATTTCACTAAGCCTGCTGTGAAACTGAGATTAATGTTCTATATCTAAAGTATAAATTACCTAATAATTCCTCCCACCACACAGCTCAGGAATTTAGAAATCCTGTATCAGGATTTCCTCCATAAATGTATGCCATGAATCTCTGCTCCTTAGGACACATACCAAAATGGCATTTTAGAGTTGTGTGGTGCTTAATTCCATCCCAAATGTCTCGACTTTGATAAAACTCAGAGGGATCGCACACCAGAGGCCCTCCTCCCTACTTTTCCTTAATTCTTTCTCTCTCTCCTTATTTAATTATTGAGGACACACAAAACTACATATTCATGTATTTTAATTCATATATCTTTCCTTTTTATAGTTAAAATTGGTACTTTTTAAAAATATTGAATCTATTATTCCTTTACAAAGCAGATCTTAAAATTTTAAAAAATAAAAAGAGAGAGAAACTTTCCATTCCTGATTTTAAGAAATGTGGGTACACTTTCTGGACTGAATTTCAAACCTTAAATCGAAGGTTTTCAGGGATTTAGGCTTAGAATTTTACTGTCATTTATGAGAAACAAGTGAATACAATTTCACATAAAATATTTAAGTGTTAATCCTATCAAAATATATATTACCATAGAGTGATCCGTGCACATTTGTACAATTATCTTTTATTCACTTTATATGTACTAAGAAGACTTGCTTCAAAAGCCAGTAGTAAATCCTCTGGTAACATTAGAAACGTTCTAGCAATGCAAAAGATCATATCCTAATTGTCTTTTAAACCAGGAAGTATTGAAATGCTTCCCCTCTCTCTTCAAGTACCAGGACCAACTGTTCTATTGATTACTGTGTAATACACAACCCCCAAAACATCATAGCTTGGAACAAAAATTGAATGCTATCGCTTAGAAGTTCTCCAGTTTGACTGGGACTCAGCTCCATGGCTGTTCTTTGGTATTTCTCCTAGTGCTGGTTGAGCCAAATGTCAGCTAGGACTGCAACTGGAAAGCTCTGTTGGGCCAGGGATACAACATGGTTCCCTCAGATGGTTGACAGTTGACAGTGTTTGTCAACTGGAAGTTCAGTTAAAAAACCTTTGGTTTCCCTTCACATGCACCTCCCATTGGAGCCCTGGTCTTCCTCATAGGAAGAGGAAATCCAAGCTACCAAGAGGTAAGGTGGAAGTTGCAAAACTCCTTATGGAAGTTAACCTCAGGAGTTTCATAGCAATGTTCCTGCTACAGGAACATTGAGTCACAGAGAAAGGCCATAATTGACAAAATGGTAATTAGATTCCTTGTCCTAATGGAAAGTGGCAGTACCATACTGCCAAAGAGCATCTGGGAAAGGAGATGCTTAACCAGTCTTTGAAAAATATAATGTTTTACTAGTTCAGTGTATCTTAAACCTGAGGGAGATAGAACTCTTTCCCAACAGACACTCAGATTGGTCAGAGACAGACAGTGAGACTATTACATTTTACCCAGGACGACATGAAAAGATAATGTTATGGGGTAAATTGTATCCCACCAAATGTATATGTTAATGCTCTAACCCTCAGTATCTCAGAATATTACCTTATTTGGGGATAAGTCTTTAAAGAGATGATCAAGTTAAAATTAGGTCATTAGCTTGGGCCCTAATCCACAGAACATTTGAACATTAAACAGGCACACTCACACAGAGGACACCATGTGAACTAGACATCAGAGTTTAGGGTGATGCATCTACAAGCCAAGGAACACACAAGACTGCCAGCAAACCAGCAGAAGCTGGGAGAGAACAGTTAAGCAGATGCTTCATCACACACTTCAGAATGAATCAGCCTAGCTGGCACCTTGACCTCAGATTTTTAGTCTCCAGAACTCTAAATACTAACTGCAGATAGTAAATTTCTGTATTTGAGGCATATACTTTGTGGTAATTTGTTACTGTAGGTCCAGGAAATAATACAAGTAACAACATGAGACCAGCAGACCTGACTTTCCCCCTGAATTATCTATACTCACACTAACACTGACAACTTCTCAGTAGGCACTCATCACAGGCAGACTCAGAATGAAACAGAATATTTAAAGAGGTTTCCTTCTGAGCCTAATCAAAGATGTAAAAATTGTCCAATTACACTTGCCCACTAATCCTGAATTGCATGGTTCCATTTTTCTTTATCTTCCTTCCTTATTTTCTTGCTTTTCCTCCCCTCTCCTTCCATCCTTCCTTTCTTTCTCTCTTCCTTTCTCCTGCTTGATTTCAGGAGCAATTCTTTTTTTTTTGTTTTGTTTTCATGCTGATGTCCTTAATAGGGGCTTTAGTTTTCCTAATTGAATCTCACAGGATGATTTTGCACCATGGTTGGGCAATCTGCATATGGAGAATCAAAAGACTAAGCCTGAATTTGGAATACCAAGGTTTGTGAAATCAATATTAAACTCTGGCAAAGAAGACCAGAGCCTCCCAAGAACGTACTAAATACCTGGCAGTTTCCTGAGGGTGAGTCTTTGGATCTGGTGTTACTATGGAGATTCCTCCCAGATGTTAAGGGGGCAGCATTCTCCCAGGACCTAGGATCATTTCAGCTGGAGATTATTAAAAGTTGTCGGTGTGTGTGCATTGACAAGACGTTGCAGGTGTGTTGATTAGTGCCTGCAGGCCATTGTATAGACACCCAAAGGAAAGACCTCAGCAGATGCCTTCCACACCCTTCCCCCTAAAGCATGAGAGAAAGCTTGACTTGGCAGAGCTGCCCCAGAGAAAAACCTTGCCTCTTCTTAGCCTAATTCCTCTATTGTGTGACACATAGTGTTGGCTTCTGATCAAAGCACCTCTTGTAAGCACGCCCTTCTTTAGTATACAGTAAGTCCCTACACACAAAACATCAAGTTGTGAGCTTTCAAAGATGCGAACATTCATTCCATCAATGGCAGGCCTGAGTGAAACTGCAGCTTGCCCTCTGTCTCCTATTGCTGACCATCAGCTCTACCATCTCCAACCACCCCTTCCTCCTCCAGTCAGTAGGACTCCAACTCTTCTTGTTTGTTCACTTGATGCCAGCACCTGTATGCCAGCTGTTGTACTATAATACTGTAAGTTTCAAGATACTGTGCTATAAGCTTAAAACTGTTTCTTTTTTGTGTTTGTTTTTTATGTATTATTTGTGTGAAAAGTATTATTAACTTATCACAGTACAGTAGGGCTTTCCTAGTGGCTTAGATGGTAAAGATCTGCTTGCAATGCATGAGACCCAGCCTCAACCCCTGGGTTGGGAAGATCCTCTGGAGAAGGGAATGGCAACCCACTGCAGTATTCTTGCCTGGAGAATTCCATGGAAAGGGGATCCTGGCGGGCTACACACAACTGAGCAACTTTCATTGTACTATAGAGTCAATTGTATTAGTTGGGTACCTAGGCTAACTGTTGGACTTAACAAATTGGACTTTAGAACACACTCTTGGAATGGAACTTGTTCATACGTAGGGGACTTACTGTGCTCTATAATGACCGTGCTGTTACAAAACTATCATTAAGATGACACTGTGACTACTTGAGAATCTATTTCTCATAAATATTTATTGAAACAAGCAGGACCTAAATTTAATATTCTGCAAAAAAAAAATGCAATTTTGCATTTTCAGCTGAGTAAAGAGACTTATCTCTTACACAAGAATATCATTTTTCTGCAATGAACTGGCTAAGAAACTCTAGAATGAAGCAGATAGTTACTCACTGTCAAAGAAGCTCATAGATCCTCTTGTCCCAATTCCCCATTAAAGACCCAGTGAATAAGTAATCCCAAGTTATAAAGCAGAATCCCGGGGGCTGAGAACTTCTGTATGTAGTAAGGTATCCTGTTTAAATTTCTTAATGTCCACTTCCATAACATCTGCCACTGTTGAAAGACTTGTCAGCAATTAAGGTGGCTTTATTTTGTTTTGAGAAGCTGCTACAACTGGCTTTACATTGGGGTGTAAACACTGCAACAGCTTAGAAGGTAACTTGCAGTGGTTATGATGGCATGGCTCCTTTGATTTAAAGCACCCTCTCCTGCTTTGCCTTCTATATCCATGCTCTGGGACCAGCCTCAAGAATGCTTTACTATCCGACTTTCACTGAACCTTATTGCTTCATTTGAGGAACATCACCAACAGGATAGATCTCAAAGGTGAGTCTTGTAGAGTTCCCTAAAAGTGTGGAGAAGATAGATCTATAGCTGTTATTATTTTTTATAAATGGAGAAAGTAACACTTTGGTTTGCCTGGATCAAAGAGTAATTTTGCAAAGTCTCTGCTTCTGTTATTTTAATCCTCTTTAACGTCCTGGTCACAGTTGTCATCCCTGGGTTGAAAGTCCCCATCTAGCCCCAGGATGACACTTTTTCCTCTCTGGCTAAGGTTCTCCTTTTCCATCAAAATCAACAGATAATTAAGAAAACATTGGTGGTGTGGAGCAAGGGTCCTTCAGATTGGGTGTGTGGGGGAATCCCAAGGAGGACTTGGCAAAACAGACCACTGGACCCTACCTCCAGAGTTCTGTTTCAGTAGGTCTGGGGTGGGGGGCATGAATTTGAATTTCTAACATGTTTTCAGGTGATGCTGATGCTGTTGGTCTGGAGACCACACTTTGAGAACTACTGGTGTCAGTATTCAACCCAGAAATCACGTGCTATACCACCTTTCATTCACCTGCTTCCCACTTATAGCTGAAAATGGTCCATGTTTATGACAGCTCCCTGTAGTAAGAGAAAAAGATTTTGGAATCCTAAAAATCCATACCTGAACCAGGGAAGTCAGATATCAGTTTGCTTTTCCTTTTCAAACTTTTACTGGAGTATATCCAATTAGCAACGCTGTGATAGTTTCAGGTGTACAGCAAAGAGACTCAGCCGTACATACACATGTATCCAGTCTCCCCCAAACTCCCCTCTCACCCAGGCTGCCACAGAACGTTGAGCAGAGTACCCCGTGCTATACAGAAGGTCCTTGTTGGTTATTCATTTTAAATACAGCGGCATGTACAAGATATCAGTTTGCTTCGTGTGCCACATGCGAATATTCCTCAATCCTTCAACAGTACAGTCTAGAGAAGAGAAGAAATACACCCCATGAGCAGATCCATTCCAGGCAGCCCCACCACCCTGCATGAAAGTCTGATTATAAAGTGGTTAGGAGAGGCAGAAGACCCCTTCAGATCCACGGACTGTCTCTTAAGCATCAGGCAAGCGCCCATGACCCACCTTTTGTGTCTGTGCAAAAGTAGGTAATGTGGGAAAGCTTTGGTCTTAAAGCCTCAGCAGTGGTGGCAAGCAAAGCCCCCCACCCACCCGCAGCACCCACTGGCTGCTTCTAGGCCATCGCTGTCTTGCTGATGTTTGCCATTTGGAATCATACTCCGCAGCGGTGCCTCGGCCAAAACCAGACTTAGAGGCGGCAGGGCCCCAAAGGAGCCATAAATAAAACAGCAAATATATTTCAAAGGGACCTCAGTCTGCTTCTGCTTGGATCCTGATAGAGTAACGTGAGCCGCATATGGGCCTGGGACCCGCAGGCTCCGTCTCTGCGAACCGTCCTGGCTGAAGGGCCCCGCGCGCATTAAAACCTAACAGGTGCACTGCCTAGGTTGTTTTTCTTCCTCAGCTCGTGAGGAAATCATGAACCAAATGTATTACCAGAGGCTGGTTTCTGGGGTGCCCTGTGAGCCAACGAAGAGGGAAAATGGATCAACCACCAGCCAACGGGGACAGTAAATCAACAGACTCAAGGAGGAGTTGGAATAGATGCTCTTGGGTCTCCAGGGCTCACCAAGGACAAGTCCCCTGTCAGTCAGGATCTGCGCGCTAATGTCAAAGCCAGCTGGCGCAGGAGCCCACTGGCCCGGAGGAAATGATTGAGCCGTCCGTCAGCTGCCTGGGGCCGCCAGAGGCCAACGCGATGCCGAGGAAGGATGGTGCTCCTCTGCCCGGAGCTGCACTGCCCCCCACCCCAGAGCCTGGGTGTTACCCTTAGGAGGATCCTGCTTGCCCCGTGCCTGCTGGACCCAGCTAGGCAGAGAGGAAGAAGCATTCTTAGGTCCGAGAACCTGAGGGCCGCAAGCTTGATTTGTTCAGGTCACACCTACTCCTTCCAGGCAGATGAAAGCTGTTTTCTTCCCAGATACTAGGGAAGCCCATCACACAGTGGGTTAGTGGAGAAATTGGGAAGACAACCTGAAGAGAGCTTTCCAAGAAACTCTCCTTAGATCCCAGGATTTGATACAAACTGGTGGACACAACGTCCATGCTTTTCCCAACTGCGAGATTCCACCGCAGTGATAACACTGAAGTCAACCTGATCATTTCTCAAAGACATGATTGGATGTGTGATCTGAAAATCAAAATATCCATGACGCTTTAGTCTCCTATTTATACAGAATGTGAGCAATCATCATGACCATAACAATAGCTACAATTACAATGTATTTTCTATGTGCCAGACGCCATACTAAGAATTTTCACTGTGCTAACTCCTAACCCTCATGGCGGCATCAGGTAAACATTATTCTTATTCCAGTTTTGCAGATAAGAAATCTGAGGCACAGGGAGCTTTAGTAACTTTGTCTGAGATTAGCTCCATGCTCTTTAAAAATATATTTATTTTATTTATTAGTTCTTTATTTGGCTGCACTGGGTCATAGTTGCAGCACATAGAATTTTCACTGCGGTACATGGGATTTTTAGTTGTGGCAGGTGGGATCTAGGTACCTGACCAGGAATTGAACTTGGGCCCCATGTACTAAGACCAAGGAGTCTCAGCTACAGTCCCAGTTTCATGCTCTTTATTGCTTTGCTATGATGTCTTCATTCATTTAATCAAGAAATATTTATTGAGCTGACACTATGTGCCAGAAACTTGCTGAATCCCAGCTTTAGAACACTATTGAGGACATATAAAATACTCTTTAGCAAAGTGCCCCTTTACACCCTTTGTTGAAAGGCATCACATTGTATTTTTAAAATAAATTCAATTTTTTAAAATTCTAGCTATGATAAGAGTCACTCACTGTTGTCTCAATGCTTTCTGTTTTACTTACAAGTTTGTTTTTCTCACTAATGATTTTATGATGTAAGAAAGCAATCTCAGCATTATTTATGTTGACAGAAGTCAGTTTAAAAGTGAAGGAAATAATGAACTTTGAAGGATTTTGCACATCAGGAACCCTAAAGACATTACTTCTTAGTGCAGCCCGAAGATTGCAGGTAATAGTTGTATCATATCACACACACACACACACACACACACCACCACCACCACCACCATATAGCATACATACATACCAAATCCCCACACACACACATACCACCACCACTCAGCATATAGCATCATATATACAACACCACACACAATAACACACCATAATATGTGTATGCACAAAATATGCATATACACAGCACACACACCACCACAGACACATCACACAGGTACACACAGTATGACTCATTATGCTAGTTCCTGAGTTGTCTATATTATTCTTGTCACAGTCATTTCTGGGATCAGATCATATCAATGGACCATGTAGACATCAATTTTAACAGCCCCAGTCTTTGGCTCATGCTCATTTCAAGAAATTTTTTCAATAAGTTAGAGCATATTTCTGATAAGCCTGAACTGTCCAGATCTCTGTTCTTTCACTGTGTGGGTGTTGGGGGGAAATTTGGCTATAGCAGTGGCTGTCAGCAGTAAGTTTAAAACTAAAAAAGAGAAGGAAGTCCTGATTTATGACCCCAAAGTACTGAGTCTCATTTCAGAAATATACAGAGTGCCAGCATACAAAGACCACATAACACACGTGTACAAATACACACACACATACCATTATATACATATTGATACACAATTATGTGCCACTCCTATATATAACTACATATACACATACACACACACCACATTTGCCACAGATATACATATATACTCATACATATACATGCATATACATACTCAAAACACAGACTCTGAGATAGATGTCCAAAAAATTATCTAGTGATGGTCAGTTCTCAAAAGATGAACTGTTCAATGACAGAAGTACAGAAGTTAACCTTAATCTTTCTTTGCAATTTCAAGTGAGATTTGTAAAAGCAACAGTCTTATAAGCCTGTTTCATCCATGCAAGAGAAAACAATAACCTTTGGGATTGGGGTGAAACGTAAAACAATATAGCTCTATCATTTATATAACTACTTACTATATGCTGGAAAGCAATAAAATGAGGTAGGTTTGTTCTGGGATTTTTGGAGGTTTGTGTTATCTGAGAAGGGATGACAATTATTTTCATTGAGTTGCTGAGTTACTATCTTATAGACAGATAAAGGAATTATTACTCCATCATCTGATTGCTTGAGGTTTACAAAGACAGTGACCATATTGAGAATTGCATTGCTGATCAAAATTGAGAAAGAAGCTCTGAGAATAAGAAGTAATGTAGTTTCTACTTTTTTTCAGGTTTCATTTACATTATAAGATCCTGAAACCCTAAATCTCTTTACTCATACCTTTTAGGGTTTCCTATTTCCTATAGATATTTCAAGCTTTTTAACATTTAAACTTTGAAAGCATGAGTATGTAAACTTTTTTTGTAAGCATGTTTTATAACCTAGTCCAGGTAATTCCACAATCTGATGCTTGTACTGCACAATGTCTGCTGCTGCCTGTTGTTTCTGCTGGTTCTTATGCATTTTTTTTTGTTTGTTTGTTTTCTTAGGTGCCTAGTTATCTTTGCGTGCATTCTGATCATTGCCCTTGGAAAATAATCTGCAACCTAGGATGAGTAGTTTACCATACCGGCTTTACTGCTGGCAGATATCTGGGACACCTCTAGACAGAAACTACCTTAAATTAAGGCTTGAGACTCTAGGTTGGCATAGGTTATGCATGTCCAGGGTATAGTTCTGTACCAGTCAATAGCTATGTCATGGATAGGGTTTTCTCCCCCTTCCTCCTTTCCTTTTCTTCTCCTGTGCTGCTCAGCACTGACAGAGTCTTCTCTCCACTCCTTAATGTTAAGGGGAGGAGAATGGATTTAGTTCTGGTTCAGCCCTACGTACAAAATTCTTTGTGTTTTCACTTAATTAAGGAAGATATCCCGCAAAACTCTTAATCTTCAGCCATGTCTTGGGGCTTTACTTCTATCCCTCTTATTCCAACTGAGTCATTGACTCAAAATACAAATGTGTTGAATGGACTATTATTTCAAGTGTATAAGCAATTGAGGGTTTCAATTTCTATCTACCTTTCTGAATATTGGCTTTTTCATACACTGGAATTATTCTTTAGCACTTCAAAGATTTTATGATGATTTTTAAATAAAAACTTTATCTAGCATTTTTATTATTTTTGACAAGATCTGAGTAATTTGGAACAAATTACCAGAAATAGTTTACAAGAGGGCAGTGTTAATTAGGAAGCTGCATGGGAAATCTATTTAAATGAATCTAAGCTGTATGTTTCCTGCCATATTCCGAGTCTCCTCAGAAAGTTTTATAGTCTATTGTGCATAAGTTCGTGTTAGTATCATACCTGAGACATTTGACTACACTAATTATAAGTGATTTATAGATAAAAAGATTGGGAAAACCCCAAAGCTAAACTTCAAAAGGCTCTTGCATTTACTGTATGTCTCACATTGTGTATCACCCCTCATGTAATATCTAGTTTTATTGGTAGAGACCCTCAAGATTATTTTCCAGTATGAGAAAGAACAGTGTGAACACTTTGCAAAATGGCCTGCTTTAGGGCAACTTATCTCCTTAAGGCTTTCTTCAGATTTATCTTAGATTATTTTTTCTCATATAATTGCACACTGAAAAGGCAGACACTATAATTTTACCTCACAAGGAAAAAACCTGTAGAGTTTTCTGGTTTCTTTAACAATGAACTAATTTTGGTGATTTGGTTTGTTTCTCCAGTTCTAATGTCAAAAACAATAGTCCCTCAGTAAAGAAAATGCCAAAGAGTAAAAACAAGCCCATGTATTTAAGTGGTAGAATTACTTTTTGAAAATAAGACTGGACTAGATTGCAATTTTATAACTGAACCACATTTTAATTCTATCTTGCAAAAGGTCATTGCACACATGATTTGAGTTCTCCTTAGAGCTTTCACATATCTTCCTAGGAGGCTGAAGAATTTATAGAGACAAAATAGGCAAGGACATTTCTCAGAGAATATGCAATGCAGTTCATCCAGAATGACATCTTGGAAATTTATTTTGTCCTCCCTGGTCTCGTATAAGTCATGCTGATGCAGTAAAATATTTGTGAAATTCATAACCGAAGTGTTCTGTTATATAAAAAAAAATTAAGTGCTTCCAGCCAAAGTCCTAATGAGACCAGTCCCAGCTTCACATTCCAGCGAATAATGAAAATGTTCCTCTTGAGAAAGTACGAGGTTTTAATTTTATTAGCCCTGGTACCAGAAAATCCCCTCATGTACTCGTCCTCACTTTAAGGTACCTTTGTTGATTATTATTAGATAACTCAGGATGGAGCATTTGGTGAGACAGTACTTTTCATACAGTAAACCACTCAGCTCTTCAATCCATCTCAGTTCCAGTTTCTAAATATGGAAGTCACAAAAAGATAGATCCCATCAACATGTCATATTAGAGAAAAAGAAACTGGTTTCCTTTTGATTTACCTGCTACCATGGAGCATTTCCAGAAATCCATACTTTTACAGAGCACATTAGGATCATAAATGTGTTAATGCATAAAACATCCCATTATTCTTGCTATCTCCTCCAGAGAAGGAAACGGTGATAGAGAGAGATTAATGGATGGACCAAAAGCCATCCAGGAAATTAGTAGCAGGTTTGAGATTAAACTTCTGAGTTCCTGCCACCCACTGTTAACTAGAAGTCAGTAGTCCAGGCAGCCTCTCCAGATTCCATTTAAAGTTGCAGTGGAAACATGGTGGGGGAGGGCACTGCTCATTAGCCCTGGCAGCTGGGTATGCAAATCATCAGCAAAGACCCAATTGTGAAAACAGTCAGGGAGCCTGCTTCTATTCCAAGTTGTATAGAAGCCTCCCGCTGCCTTGCTGCCTCAAAGATGTCATTCCAACAAAGGAATCTAAAGGCAAAACGTGGAGAAATGCTGAGTGTATATAACTGCAAACCCCCAAACTATATGGTCTCCATATCCATGTGGAACGATACTATGAATTGTCTCCCAGAGAAGGGAATACTCTGAGAGTCGCGTTAAAGTCATAAACAGAAGTAGGGGCCTGGGACGGCCTCGATGACTTCTCCACTGATTTTTTTATATGATGGCGACTGATAGCTCACTGTGTGCTCATATCAGTCTTTAGGCACATGGGCCAAATGTGTTACACAGGGAGTTGTTCATGAAATAATGGAGAGTGAAAAGACCTGAAGAGATTACTAGGTCTGCCACTCTTCAGCGGAATGAACTTGGGCAGGTATACCTTTCTAAGACCTTATTTTTACCATCTGTGTCTGGAATCTAAATTACTTAAGCCTTATATACTACATAGGGCTACTGTGGATATAAATGACATAGCAAAGATATAGTTGTTTATAAAACTGAAAGCCTGAAGTCAATAACAGGAAATGCAATAATTGAATATAACAGCATCTGGAATAGTTCTTTAAAACTTCAACCTTTTTAAGTAATATATGTACACTGAATGTCCACGGGGTCACAAGGAATCAGACATGACTGAGCACACGTGCACACACACACACACACACACACTCACACACACTGAATGTTGATGAACTGAATGTTTTATTTTTTGTTGCTTGCTTTTAGGATAGCAATGAGTTTGATGGCCAGGACACAGCCTTTGGAGCCATGGAGAACTGATTTCAAATCTTGATTCTACTACTTTCTAGCTATGAACTATTTGATTACTCTCTTAATCTTTCTGACACTCTATCTCTTCCTGTAAAATAGGAATATCCATACCTAGCCTAAAGGGCATGGTAAGAAAAAGTGATATTATAAAACATTTGGACCATTGTACATAGTAGGTACTTAAAATGTCAGCTGTAATTATTACCAAAATGTATTAACTGTGGACATACCAACACATCAATATAAGCAATGCCATAGCCCATCCAGATCAGGGTTCTGGACCCTGATATAAAGATTCTGATTTTGATAGTTGGATCTACTAGCCACTGGCCACTGCACTAAACACAGGAGCATAAATCTCCTATAATAGGTGGTAGATTTATCTTGCAGTACATCTGAGAAGGCAGTATTCTGGGAAGAAAACCTGAGGGCTTTGTGAGTACACTCAAGTTTGAATCCTTTGGGAAGTGCTTTTATAACAATATATCAGTTACAGTGCCTCCAATCTGAAGCTGTCTTTCATTAATTCGTCAACTATATCTTAAGTGCTTTTTCTATACTGAGACAGGCACAGAAAGATTTTTTTAAAGAAGTGTCATCAATTTTTAAAGTGTAAGGCATGGCCACTACCATCCAGAAACTCATGATCCAGTTGGTTAAACAAGATTAACCCCCATGAAACAGCTAAATAGCAACCCCTTGCTGACCTTGGCTGAGAGTAGGCAAATCATGGGTCACTCCTCTTCTGCAGATCAAATGTGAACTCAGAAAGTTGTAGTTTCCTCACTCTTATAGTGCACATCAATGTCTTTCTTGGCCCATGGACATAATTCTAGGTCCCTGAGAAAGTTAGCCAAATCCATATGTTCTCACTACACCACCGCCCACCAGGTTGTGCAAAAACTTTCCGCTTTAAGGCAGTGATCAGCCAAATAAAGAAGTACTGAGAAGGATGAAAGTGTGTTAGTTGCTCAGTCATGCTCGACCCTTTGAGACCCCAGGGACCGCCAGGCTCCTCTGCCCATGGAATTCTCCAGGCAAGAACACTGGAGTGGGTTATCATTCCCTTCTCCAGGGAATCTTCCCTACCCACGAATCAAATCCAGGTCTCCTGCACTAGAGGCAATTTTTTTACTGTTTGAGTCACCAGAGAAGTGTGTGTGTGCTTGTAAGTGTGCACTTGTATGCTTTCACCTGATTTGGAATGAGAAGGGTGAATGTCATTCTGAATCAGATTAAAGCACACAAGTGCACACATGAAGCACACACACATACTTCCAGCTGCTTCTTTTAACACAACTCAGCACACACTGGACTGCTAGGACTCCGGTCCCTCTAAATCCTATCTCTCCAGTCACACAAAGCACAGAGGGTTAATGTGAAGATAAAATGAGATGGCAAAGATATAGTTGTCTATAACATTGACTAGGTCAATTTTATTTCAGTGGATCAAATGTTTGACTTTCAAAAGAAGTGCCTCCTTTTATTTTTTTTTCATTAAAGTTTAGTTCTTTTCTGTATCACCAGTAGGAACTTCACTGCAACTTCAGAGTTACAGCTCCTTTCCCCCCATTTGTCTGTTTTAAGATTCTCTCCGTTTCCTCAGTAGCTCTACTTGCATCAGATTCCTTACTTTTATCAAATACAAAATAGGGGGTGGGGTTGAAAGGCCCCAAAGCATTTGGGGAAGTATAGTCATTTGCTAAGCCTTACATTTTAAAACGATTAGCCAAGGTTTGAGAAATTTCTCAGAGTGACTGTAGTGTGGAACCAAATAAGAAACCACAGAGATATTTGTAGTTTAAATGTTCTTTAAGTAACTGCGTTATTACCACAGCACCTCTGAGGCTTCCCCTTTCTGCAGACTGCACATTGTCACCACTTCCTAAATAGCTGGCCTTATTAAAACACTACAGGCTTTTATAAAAATATCCCAGGCTTTAAATAATTTAATAACTGTGTTGAAAGGGGAAGACCTCATTTTGTCCTCCAAAATCCCATCTTTGGGTTCACCACCTGAAAAAAAAAGGAATCCGTTTCAACATCCATGGTATATGTACCATATACTCCAGAATATGCTTATAGAGAGACGGACGGAGGAGAATTGATAGAGGAGATGGCAGAGATCGCCAACACCCTCAAAATGATATAATGAGAGTTTCAGGGCTTGGGCTAATCAAAGGGTCTGAAGAAGGAGAGAACATTGGGTGTCAGGCTCCTCCACAGCTTTTGTTTCTGTTGTTCCTTTTACTTACAGCTTGACCACTAACAGGGCTTCCCAGGTGGCTCAGTGGTAAAGAATCCACCTGCCAAAACAGGAGACACAGGAGATTCAGGTTCGATCCCTGAGTGGAGGAGATCCCCTGGAGGAGGAAATGGCAACCTACTTCGGTATTCTTGCCTGGAAGATTCCATGGACAGAGGAGCCTGGATGGTACAGTGCATGGGGTCTTTAAGAGTCAGACACAACTGAGCACACACGAGCACTTTGACCCTCAGCTGTTCTTATGAAACCAAGTTATCATAATCTATACTGGGAAGACATCTTCAATAAGTTCAGTGTATTCTTGTTCTGGTATAAATATCATCTTGTTGTTTGTTGGTTTCCCACCAAGAGATTAAACTGTCAGAATGTCCATTTATGTTGGTGGTGTATCTTGATCCAGCCACAGCTATTGGAGGGTAGAGGCCCACTGATAGAGAAGAAATGTGGGTCCCTTCCCAGGCAGCCTTGCACCCAAGTTAATGATTCTACCATGTGGATTTGTTTCTTAGGAGAAAGTGTCCCCCTGGAGCAGGGATGAGGGGTGGCATGATTATTTTCTCTCTTCATAGCGAAGTATTTGCAGTAGGCTTTTTTTCCTTTCTGCTAATTCTTAACCTGAGCAGACAAGTAGCAGTGAGTCTCAAGTAAGGCAGAAATAATTGTAAGCACCTCTCTCAGGGCCAGATGCTATAACAGGAGATCCAAACAGAACTATTCTGCCAGGGTGCTAGCCTTGGTCTTGGTTCTATAACATGCTAGTTAAAATTCTTATCATTGCCAATGACAATCAATCCCTGGGAATTCTGAAATGGTTGCAAACCTGCCATTTCCTGCAATTCATCAAAACCTGGTCTCCAAATGGTTTTGACTTTCTTCAGAAATATCATCATATATCATAGTCAGAGGAGTCCCCTGTGTTCCTCTTTCCCACTAGGGCTGGGTAACCTTTCAGAGCACTTATTTTCATTGGAGGAAAATTTAGAGTGGAGTGACCTCTGATGAGACATGTCTAATCTAAGAGAGATGGTTGTTCATGATCTAAATTGCAGATAAGTTAAATGAGCTTATCTCCCAGAAGAGCTATAGCAAGACAAAACAAAACAATCAGAAAATTCAGTGAGTAGTCAGTCTGTGGTTTCAGAAGAGAAAAAAAAAACAGGGATTCCTAGATTGAGTGCAAATAGCATAAAGATTAAGGATGACCAGAGCATCTATGAAGCAATGTGGCAAAAAGAACACTGGATTGAAGAGATCAGAATATACACAGAGTTCTTTTTCCAACTTGGGGTAACTCCTCTCTGGTCTCAGTTTCCTCAACTCCGTGGGCTTCCAGTACTAACATTCTAGGATTCAAATCAAGAGATCACTGTAAAATTGCCTAGGAGGCTCCATCAGCTCTTTCCCTGAGGCAAGGGAAGGAAATGAGACTAAAGCCTAAACTACACTGAATCACTGGACCCTTCCCATTGTCCTGGCCATTGCTTACATCCTGCCTCCCATCATCTGAAGGGACCTCTTCAGAATCTACTTGAGGTTTACCAAGTAAATAGAAAACGATTTCAATCCCTGTTCCTCCAAAAAGGCCCAGAGCCTCCTTTTGGAAGTTCCAAGCTGAGAACGACGTGTAGCTCTTCTATCCTTTCATCTTTTCACTTTGTATCACCTAGACATCTGCCGTGTTTCATTCTCTCCTGAGGTCGGAAGTCAAATTCAAGACCTGTGAGAGAAGCATTACAGACCTCATAGGTAAGGGTCAGCCTGCTTGGCATTTCTTCTAGTCCAAATCGGAGACTCCATCATCTTTGCTCCATTAATCTTCATTTCTGCCCACTGTGTGCAAAACCTTATCCTACATGTTAGAAGGCTTGGAGCTTGCCATGAGGGGGCTGCTGTCAAGTTGGAGGGAGCAAAGCAAGGAAATAATAAGCTCTGTACAAGTAG
Source organism: Aepyceros melampus (assembly GCA_006408695.1). Classification (NCBI taxonomy): domain Eukaryota; kingdom Metazoa; phylum Chordata; class Mammalia; order Artiodactyla; family Bovidae; genus Aepyceros; species Aepyceros melampus. The sequence goes on from SJXQ01007064.1 coordinate 40,423, forward strand.
AACATGGATCCAGAATGCCAGTGGGAAGAGCCAAAAGCCATAGGAAATGTATGAACTGTCCTTCTGTTCATGTTCATATTCCCGAGACTACTTAAAATTATTAGATTTGCTGAATTAGAAGGGGGCTTCAAAGACCATCCTGTCACCTCTATAATTTTAAAATAAGAATTCGTCTTTAATTATAGCTTCTCATGTAATGTTTCCCTGCAAAACTATAGCATTTTCAAATTTGTCTAAAATTAACACTTCTAATTCACACCTGGGAGTCAAGTTGGATGCTTATTTAATGTACTTAACCATGATGTAATTCATCATAATTACACAAATGCTTCAGGTTCAGAATGGGAACACAGCTAGAAACACAATAATTATTGTTTTCTGCTAATAGAAATGATAGAAAATGTTAAACTATGAAAAGAAATGACACGTCCTTGTACAAAGATCTGTAAGTTGCATGAAATTAGGTATCTTTAGGTGCTCTGCTTCATTTTCTAATTGTGCTTTTTAAATCTTCCTGATTTCCCATTTTGTCAGCTAACCTTTGTGTCTTACTTAAATTAACAAGTCTTTTGATTAATAATTGTATAGCTGAATTCAAAATTCCAGTGTCATGAAGGAGAGCTTTTTGATTTTTAATTTATTTTTATGGAAAATAGCTTTTCCCTGCTTGACCTTTTCACTTTCACATGTAATGCTACCCCAGCCATGAGTCACATATCTAATCTGCTATGCCTGGCCCCCCAGGATCCCCCTCACTCTGTGTGGAAAATCCCTGGCCTACACCAGACCTTTGCAGTTATAATTTACTGGCTGATAAATTAGAAGGCCAAAGCTCTGACTTGTTTAGTCCCTGACTAGGAAAAGGGAAGTTGTACTTGATTAAACCGGTTCTAAAAAAAGGAATGCTATCTAATCTATATTGCAGTGGGGCCCTAAACCCAGCTGGGGGACTCATCCACCACAAGGCCCGTTTCAGGAAATCACATCACATACCATAGCAACACTCTGGTTGGGATTTGGTTGCCGTCATTTTAATAAGGCAAGTTGTGAAAGAGAGGGCTTCGAATAAAATTGTCTCCAAATATACCTACCCATTTAAGAACTGTAATTGATTGCTGCACTTTACTGTTGTGAGACACTTTATTTGTTGGGGGTACAGAGACCGGTAATCCATAACTTGACCCCAGGGGACTTGCAGTTTAAGGTGTCTTCCTTTCCTAGAAGGTAGGCACAAACTTGGATTTATCCTACCAGAAATCAATTCTTAAATAAGACTGGGTCACCTGGCCTCTTGGTAGAATGGAAAGGAACTTTCTGTGAACTGATGGAGACCAGTTAACCAAGAACAAAACTGTATCAATTAACAAAACTTCATCGCCATCCTGTTCTCTGAAAGACTCCCAGGTATTAAAATTTGAAAACAAAAAAGCACATGTTTTTCTACTTTTATCAAGTTCATTTCTTTCATTCACTATTGAGTAGACCTTTTTGGCAACGATGAACTGCATATGTCAAAGCCTGAATGTTTTAATTCTGTTTTCAGTTTTGGCTGAGTCCTGAAGTGGTGCGACCAGGTATTGGGCTTGCAGCTGCTTTTAGTTTCCTTATTTGGGTCATAAGCTTACAAAAGACTCCTTCCACTTATTTATTGAGTGATCTCTCGCTTCCATTGGAGGGTAGTGTACTGGGGAAAGTCTTGAATGTGGAACTGGATGCCAGTCCAGCCCTGTGCTGTGATCTTTCCAGCAACCTCTTCATCTCTCTGTGACTCAGTTACATTATCTATAAAATAATGGATCATATTACAACATCTCTTTATTACCTTTCCATCCTATTGGTTTATTATTTGTAAATTTTAAAACAATTACATCTTTGGGGCAAAACAGAAATGTTCTACTCTTTATTAGTAACATAACAAGTATAAGCAGATAGGGACAAGGGACTTTTAATCATCACTCATATTAGAAACAGGCAAATAATCAGAATTATACTCTTGTCTGGGGCTTCCCCAGTGGCTCAGCAGGTAAAGAATCTGTCTGCAGTGCAGAAGTCACAGGAGACCCAGGTTCCATCCTCGGGTTGGGAAAATCCCCTGGAGAAGGAAATGGCACCCCACTCCAGTACTCTTGCCTGGAGAATCCCATGGACAGAGGAGCCTGGTGCGCTACAGTCCAGAAGGTCAGAAAGAGGTGGACAAGACTGAAGTGATTGAGCACAAAGGCACGCACACATACCCTTGAATAAGTTGTCATAACTGCTGTTTGTTATCCCAATTCACTCTTCTGCATCCCTCTTCAGCCCTTTAGCCCTTCAGCCCTTTGGCTCTTCTCCTGATCAATTCCAATTAATTCTATACTACATCCCAGGGCTCAGCTCAAAGTCGCTCCCACCAAGTAGCCTTCCTAAGTTCCCCCAGCTAGAAGAGAGATCTACCTCCTTTGCAGTCTTCTCCCAGTGTGCTACCCTTTCTTGTGTCATTTAATTATTTGTACTGGTTTTTATGGCTTCCCAGGTAGTGCTAGCGGTAAAGAACCTTCCTGCCATTGCAGGAGACATACAAGACATGAGTTTGAACCCTGTGTTAGGAAGCTCCGCTGGAGGACGGCATGGCAACCCAACTCCAGTATTCTTGCCTGAAGAATCCCATGAACAGATGAGCCTGGCAGGCTACAGTCCCTTGGGTCACAGAGAGTTGGACATGACTGAAATGACTTAGCACACACTGGTTTTTATAATAAGGATAGATATTTTTAAGTGTTCTTGGGCTTCCTAGAAGGAAAATCTTGAGTAACTATGAAATCCTGGTCCCTGATGTTCCCTCTTACTAACGTTCTTTTTAGACACTAAGAAAATGTATAAGACTTATTCTGATTGGTGGTATCATTCAGGGCTATAATAGTTCAGAGTCATAAAAAACTCACGTTCTACATCTGGTTTGAGGGTCAGTCACTTAGGGTCCTGAACACAGAAATGACTCGGGCTTCAAGGTAAACCAACTGTCCCACGTCCGAGTGTAAGACAGAAATCTGACCTTGTATGTCTGGACAAACTACCTTTTGTCCCTATTTTCTTCTTCTTTCCTCCCTCCTTTCTTTACATCCTCTTTATTTCTTTTTTCTTTTTGTCTGACAAACATAATCACATTGCTTCATTGGAGTTCTGCCCCATGTGAAAAAGAAGTGAAAATTCAGCAGATTTCTAAGGATTGGGCTCCAACTGACTTCACCAAACAGTTTAAAGATTTACCGAGACTCATCTTCCAAGCCTCCATTGTGGAGTCTGCTACACAACAGCAAAAAGGACAAATAAACTCATGACCGAGCAGCCAGGAACACTTGAACTATCTGCATTTTCAATTATTTAGGCCAAAATGAATCACTTGCTTTCTTTTCTTTTTTCTTTTGGAAACAGTTTTACTTCTCATTTCCTCACTGGACACATAATTTTGATTTATAAACCCAACGGTCCTGAGTAAAAGGAAGTTTTAAACAAAGCTGATGCCCCTGGCTTGGGTTGTTTTTCTCTCTCCCTGCAATATTTTCAGAAAACGCTTTGAATGAATTTCTTGAAGATGCAAATCCAACTTGTGCCCAGCTCAGACCTCCTGAGTATGACTCCCCAAGGTCTCTGAGTTCTTTTCATTCAAGGGCCTCATCTTATAAATTCCACTGAACTTGCTTCAACGGCAATGCACTTTCAACTGGGATAAATCTGTCTTCCAATATTATATCTTGTAAATCTCACTTTGCAGGGGTATTTACAATCCAGCTACTGCATGCTTACTTTATTGACTAGGAATGAATAAATCAGTTTTCCATTTCTCTCCACTCTCTGTTGCTGATATTTTGATTTGGGGGCTGTTCAGAAGTCTCTGATCAAAGTACATGATTATAAAAACATCTCTTAACCTGAGGATTATTTAAGAAACAGACAGTGGAATTTGAATCTCTTTTTGCTACTTTCTTAAAATGAACCTCTCTATGTTGACGTGGAAGAATGAGTATTAGATGGGTAATTGCCTTAATAGCCTAAAGACAACATGTCAATACCCTCATGCCCAGGTATTGTGATGAATATTGATTATAAATGAAATTTATTGAATGTTTATTATTTTTGCATGTGCTAACTTGATTAATCCTCACAATAATCCTTTGAGGTAGCTACCCTGATTGTCTTCATTTTACAGATGAGAAAACTGGTGCATATTTAAATAATTTATCATATTTATTTATCAGTAAGGGCTTCCCAGATTGCTCAGTGATAAAGAATTTGCCTGCCAATGCAGGAGATGCATATTCGATCCCTGGGTCGGGAAGATCCATCCCCTGGAGAAGGAAACAGCAACCCACTCCAGTGTTCTTGCCTGGAAATCCCGTGGACAGAGAAGCCTGGTGTGCTACAGTCCAAAGAGTTGCAAAAGAGTCTGACATGACTCAGCAACTAAACAATAGCAATGACACATCAGGAAATGGAAAAGCCTGAATGTAAACCCAGGAATCCTGGCTCCCTCATACTAAGCTCTCTCTCATTTTGATCATACAATCTCGCTCTATACATTTTATTATCACACTTTACAAGGACATAACACTTTGAAGTCTATGGAGCATTATCTCATTTCCTTCTTATCACCTAGACAGCAATATTATCTCCATTTTACCAATGAGCACACTAAGCCTAAGAGAAGTTTAGGGACTTGCTCAAAGGGAAAGTTGGCTTTCAAGCCCCAGTCTTCTGACTTCTACTATGGTCCCCATTCTGGAGCCTCAGTTTCCTCATCTGTGTGTAAAGTAACCAAGGAATCCTTCAGTCCTCAAAGGCCTGGATCTCTGTACCAACTATTCTTTCATCTATCTTTTGACCACCTTCTCCAGACTGTTAACTCAGTTAGAACAGGGGCAGGACCTATGTCATTGCCGCCTGTGACCTCCACATCCAGGCCAGAGTAGATGCTCAGTAGATGTTCATAAATGTGCCAGGCACAGTGTTAAGTGATGGATGCAAAAATGATTGAGGCTTGGCCCTTTAATCACAGGTGAGGCTCTCAAGAGTCCCCTTTGCAGTGATGTGGGCTCTGCAAACCCCACAGTCATTATGTGGACAATGGCTCCCACTGTGTTAAAGTCCACCAAAAAATAATTGACCGTGGCTTGAGTTATGTGTCCCAAGCTGAATGGCATCAGGGTCGATTACTTTATTTTAGAGACCACAGCAAATAGAACCATTTGCAATGTGAGGCTCACATCATTAAATCAACATTTAGGGATTTTATTTTAATCTAAGTGATGGGTATCCAAAACTGTGCAACTATAAAAGTAAAATAATCTGTGCTCTTAACACACCTCCCCAAACTCTCTGCATGGCTCAGAGGACTTCAGGGAATTGAGCTATGGTGGACAGAAATACCATGTCTGATCTCTCTAAGGCAGTCCCAAGGAAAACTTGACCAGCATTTCATCCTTAACCTGACAAATCTCAGGCATGGGAGGTTTTATTCATGCATCTCCAAGAGATAAAAGAGCAATTTTTATTATTTGACATTCAAGTTCGAAGCTTGGCTTACTTAGGGTTAAGGATAAAATAAAGGATACTCAGAAAAACTGGAATTTCAGATAAACAAGAAATAATAATTTTTCATGTAATGTACCAGGCAATATTTGGGATACACTTATACTTCAAAAAGTGTTTGTTGTTTGTGTGAAATCCAAGTATATGTGAGCATTCTGTATTTTCATTTGCTAAGTATGGAAATAAGTTCATTGTGAAAATCAAACAAATAAAATATTTTCTGTATGTGAAATTGGGTAAGATATAGAACCCAAGAAAGAAAGGGAGATTAGGCTTTTGGTCAGGTATATCTTTATGAGGACATATGCATATTACCCCAGACTGATTCTGTCATCCATGAGGCACCATAGGGAATGACCATTTTGGATATTGAAAGCTAATAGTTAAGAAGTGGGCTCTGGAATCAGATTACTGGGATTAAAATCCAGAATATATCAGTTATTAGCTGTGTGACCTTGGACATGGTGCTTCATTTGGCCTCAGTCTCCCCATGTGTAAAATGGAGATAAAAATATTATCTATGTCATAGGATTGTGTGAAGATTAAATGACTTACTAGAGTGACTGTAGTAAGCTTTCAACAAATGTTTATCAAGCTTCCCTGCTGGTCCAGTGGTTAAGAATCTGCCTGCTAATGCAGGAGCCACATGTTTGATCCCTAGTTTGAAAAGCTTCCACGTGCCACGAGGTAACTAAACCTGTGTTCTGCGATGAGATGCCACTGAAATGAGCACCCAACTCGTTGCAACTAGAGAAAGCCCACGTACAGCAGTGAAGACCCAGTGCAGCCAAAAATAAACAAATAAATATATAATTTTTAGAAAGCTTATTGCAATAAGAAGTAAAATTTAAAAAATAAATGTCTATCAACTCCACCACCAGCTTCATCCTTCCCACTTTCACAGACAAATTGATCTGATACAAGCAGCTGAACTAATGTCAACTTTTCCTTTGGTGGGCTTTCTGCTTCCTTATTTAAAACATCTCACTGGTAAGGTCCAGTGGATTCTTTGTGAGTCACAGGACTTGACTCTAAAAACCCTCACAGCAGGAGGTGATGACTGTTGGATCTACATGGTGCTAAAACAGCCAGGTGAAAAGGGAAAAGTTCAGCTGAAAATTTCAGTAGAGATAGCTGTTCTGATCCAGCTTCATCCTTCCCACTTTCACAGACAAATTGATCTGATACAAGCAGCTGAACTAATGTCAACTTTTCCTTTGGTGGGCTTTCTGCTTCCTTATTTAAAACATCTCACTGGTAAGGTCCAGTGGATTCTTTGTGAGTCACAGGACTTGACTCTAAAAACCCTCACAGCAGGAGGTGATGACTGTTGGATCTACATGGTGCTAAAACAGCCAGGTGAAAAGGGAAAAGTTCAGCTGAAAATTTCAGTAGAGATAGCTGTTCTGAATAGTTTCAATCTCCCAAAAGATGTTTTGGTGAAGATTTAGCATTTACTGAAATAGGTTTCTGTAGCCAGACACAGCCCAAGCATCACTCAACCATCTATCCGTACATCACTGGAGACAGCTAATATATTGCCAGCGTGTTTCCTCATACCTTTAAACTCACACCTTTTGTTCAAATAAGTGGAGTCCGGTAGTAATTCTCACCGGAAGGCTGCAAAAGTGTGAGAAGGAATATCACTTTAAGGGACTCCATTTATGATATAAGAAGTCATTGTAGCATGTTGTTAATTTACATCACTGGAGACAGCTAATATATTGCCAGCGTGTTTCCTCATACCTTTAAACTCACACCTTTTGTTCAAATAAGTGGAGTCCGGTAGTAATTCTCACCGGAAGGCTGCAAAAGTGTGGGAAGGAATATCACTTTAAGGGACTCCATTTATGATATAAGAAGTCATTGTAGCATGTTGTTAATTTTATGCACACAGTGGACTGCTGAAAAGCAAGGAGCACTTGTAGGAAGCCAGAAAAAGATCTCCCGAGATCACTCCGCTAGGTGATTGAGTGTCCTTGCCCGGGGCTTTTCAACAGTCAAGACTAGGGTGATATGCGAGCTACATGCTACACACTCCTTTAGCTTTTTGAATCAACTTCGTATCCAGCTTTCCCATAATTCCTTAGTGGACCTCCTAAACCAGTTATAAGATGCCAGAAGTCTTTTAGCCAAAAATATTGTTTAACATATAATGGAATACTTTCATGCTTAGCTTACGTGATTTATTCTGTAGTCTCAAAGTTTGAAAGTTTTTTTTTTTTCTTCGTATCCAGCTTTCCCATAATTCCTTAGTGGACCTCCTAAACCAGTTATAAGATGCCAGAAGTCTTTTAGCCAAAAATATTGTTTAACATATAATGGAATACTTTCATGCTTAGCTTACGTGATTTATTCTGTAGTCTCAAAGTTTGAAAGTTTTTTTTTTTTAATAAATTAAGCCCAACAGTATTTTATTATATTCAGATCATACAACTCTGATACTTTGTGAAGAATATCTTGGTTCATCATCAGAAAGTCTTAAAATGGCTTTCTCGATATTCTTTTAAAACTGCCTCACAACAGAATAAGGATTTAATGAGTGTTCCTTCCTCTAGACTACCGTTGTCTGAAGTTTGTTTTTTATTTAAGATTTTATTTTGATGTGGACCATTTTTAAATTTATTGAATTTGTTACAATATTGTTTCTGCTTTATGTTTGGTTTTTTGGCCACGGGGTACATGAGATCTTAGTTTCCTGACCAGGGATCAAACCTGTACCCCCTGCGTTGGTAAGCCAAGTCTTAACCACTGGACCACCACAGAAGTCCCTGTTTAAAGACCTTTTTAATTTCGCGTGTTTTAAATTTTTACAATGTTATGTTGGTTTCTGCCTTACAACATCTTGAGTGAACCATAATTATGCATATATCCCCTTCATCCCTAGCCTCCCTCCCCTCCACCCATCCTATCCATCTGCATCATCACAGAGCACCAGACTGGGCTCTCTGTGCTACATAGGAACTTCTCACCAGCTATCCATCTTATCCTTGGTAGTGTATATATGTTGATGCTACTTCCTCCATTCATCCTGCTCTCTCTTTCTCCCCTACAGTATCCACAAATCCATTCTCTACATCTGTGTGTCCATTCCTTCCCTGCAAATAGGTTTAACAATACCATTTTTCTAGACTCCATGTATATGTGTGAATACACTATATTTGTTTTTCTCTTTGCTACTTACTTCACTCTGTATAGCAGCCTCTAGTTTCATCCACCTCCCTGGAACAGATTCAAATTCATTCTTTTTATGGCTAAGTAATATTCCATTGTTTATATGTACAACATCTTCTTTATCCATTCATCTGCAGATAAACATCTAGTTTGCTTCCATGCCCTGGCTGTTTTAAATAGTTCTGCAATGAAGATTGGGGTACATGTGTCTGAAGATTTTAATGGATGAAAGTTCTGTGAAAATATTGTTACTGAATGAGCAGGTACTTTAACAAGAAAGACAATCTTTGCATATAAGGGTCACTGAGAAATAACTCATAAGCTGCATCATTCACTCTGCTGAAAATTAGAAACTGAGATGTGGTTTATTATTTCTCCATTTTATTCTGATATATACTGAGTATGCAAATGCTTTACTTAATTCTAAATACATCTAACATTTTATTCCAACACACCAGTTTTTAAAGTGCTCCTTGACACTGCCATAGACTTTAAAATTTCTATGGGACATTTTAAATAGATCACAATACAGATCTTAGTGCCTGCAAATACCTTGAATGAGGTTTGCTATTTTGGGAAGCTGTGAGAAGTTATTTTGCTTTCTTCAGCTGTGCTCTGGCTTTTTGTTGTTATTGTTGTTTGTTTGTTTGTTAATGAGGAAGCCCTGCACTGTTTTTCAAGCAGGCACTCTCTCTAAGTATGGTGCCCTACTTGCCCTCACTCCCTACTATTTAGAAAATTATCTAATTGTTTCACGGACAATTTTTGGATTGCACTTATGTTTCGCTTTCTATTGCGAAGTTTGGTTATTTTACAAAATTCTTGACTATAGCCAATACTAAATGAAGTTATTTCAATTCCACAAGGCTTACCTTTTTCACCAGATATCCAGTGCAATTAGCATCAGTGGACTGCTGGCAAACTTACACTCAAAAGAAAAAAAATAGCCTTGATTTGTAATGTGTGCTGATTTCCATGGCATAAATTTCTCCAGCAGAGCCAATTTCAAGTTATCAATGATTTAGCAGCTGGCTCGAAGAATTCCTGAATATTTAATAATCTGTTTTCTCAAATCCATACAAACTCACTCCAGCACATCAGCAGAGGTTTCTGTCACTAACTTTTCCCCAGACCACCTGTAAAATTGTGAATTATTTCCTTACACTGGACAGTAATTGGCATTTCGTCCTTAATCATGGAACAGACAATTGATTTTAATTTATTTCACATTAAACCATTCCTGCTATATAGAGGTGCTATACTAGTTCTGTGGGAAATGTAAAGATCCAAACATGATTCCTGGTTTCCAGAAATCCACAGTCCCTCAGAAAGGGCAGACAATATATAAGACACTGTAATACAAATCTGACCATGAGAAGTGCTATATTAAAATCACAAATTTAAACAGGAAAACAGGAAAGGAAGAAACATCATGTAAACAAAGCAGAGAAAAACGTTTCTACTTTAAGTAATTTTAAAACAAGCTCAAGATGGTCAATAAATTAAAAAAAAAAAATAGGTTTAGAACATCTGCGCTGGAGAAGGAAATGGCAACCTGCTCCAATGTTCTTTCCTAGAGAATCCCAGGGATGGAAGAGCCTGGTGGGCTGCCGTCTATGGGGTCACACAGAGTCGGACATGACTGAAGTGACTTAGCAGCAGCAGCAGAACATTTGTGCATAAATTTATTTAAAAGTAATAAGGAAGTGGGGCTTCCCAGGTGGTGCAATCATAAAAAATCCAACTTCCAGTGCAGGAGACATGGTTTGATCCCTGGGTAGGGAAGATCCCCTGTAATCAGTTCAGTTCGGTTCAGTTTAGTCATGTCTGACTCTTTGCAACCCTATGAACTGCAGCATGCCAGGCTTCCCTGTCCATCACCAACTCCCAGAGCTTACTCAAACTCATGTCCATCAAGTTGGTGGTGCCATCCAACCATCTCATCCTCTGTCATCCCTTTCTCCTCCTGCCTTCAATCTTTCCCAGCATCAGGGTCTTTTAAAATGAGTCAGTTCTTCATTTCAGGTGGCCAAAGTATTGGAGTTTCAGCTTCAGCATCAGTCCTTCCAATGAACATTCAGGACTGAGTTCCTTTAGGATGGACTAGTTGGATCTCCTTGCAGTCCAAGGGACTCTCAAGCGTCTTCTCCAACACCACAGTTCAAAAGCATCAATTCTTCAGTGCTCAGTTTCTTTATAGTCCAACTCTCACATCCATACATGATTACCAGTAAAACCATAGCTTTGACTAGATGGGCTTTTATTGACAAAGAATGCCTCTGCTTTTTAATATGCTAAGTTGGTCATAGCTTTTCTGAATAGGAAATGGCAAACTGCTCTAGTGTTCTTGCCTGGGAAGTCCAATGAATTTTCTTTATAGTCCAACTCTCACATCCATACATGATTACCAGTAAAACCATAGCTTTGACTAGATGGGCTTTTATTGACAAAGCAATGCCTCTGCTTTTTAATATGCTAAGTTGGTCATAGCTTTTCTGAATAGGAAATGGCAAACTGCTCTAGTGTTCTTGCCTGGGAAGTCCAATGAACAGAGTCTGGTGGGCTAGAGTCCATGGGGTCACAAAAGAGTCGGATTCGACTGAGAACACACATACATACACACACACACACACACATACACACACACACACACACAATAAGAGACTTACCTAGTGGTCCAGTGGTTAAGACTCTGAGATTCCACTGTACGGGGTGTGGATTTGGTCCCTGATTGGAAAAACTAAGATTCTGCATGCCACAGCCAGAACTTTTAAAAACTAAATAATTTTTTTTAAGTAATAAGGGAAAAAGAGGATTTATAAAGCTTTTAACAAAATCTACCAAAAGATGAGGTGGTGATTCTGCCCCAAACTGACATAATTGTAGTGAGTCAATTCCTTTTCCTACTTCCAACATTGAAGTCATATTTCTTTCTCTATTCCTACCATTGAGCTTGAAATGTCCTGTGATTAAATCAGCATAGCATTAAGTTTCAGAGTCTCCAAATGTGTAAGGTATTCCCAACCTCCCTAAATACCATCCTATAATAAACCAATCCTGAACAGTACTAATTATTAGACACTTAACGTGTGGCAGCTACTGTAAAGGGCTTCATACATGTTATCACATTCAAATATGTGAGACCCCACTTTTTCTGTGGCACCTTGCTCCCCTAAGTACTACTTCCTAAGAAATCTTCTTGGCAATATCAGCTTACGGTCCCCAGAACAAGGGAAAGTGCCCTCCGTGAAATGTTTGTGAGCTGGAGGTGCCTTATAAGAATGAAAAGTGCAATGGTCCTATGGTAAAAAGCAAATAAGAGCAAAACGAATGCCTCATGTGGAACAAGCAAGAGTGTTAGCTGATGAGATTAAAGAGGCAGTGAAGGGGTTCTGGAGAAAGAACCAAACAAGGCTTTCCCAACATAAGAGAAGCCAGTTTTGGCTTAAGCCATTTTGTGATCTGTCTGACCACAGTGCTCTTGAGCAGGTCTCAGTAATTAAAGATGGTAAGGGAACAAAAGAATGCAGGAACAAAGCACTATATCAGGCAAGAAAAGTAACAATAGCAAAGATAACGTATCACTTGTAAGGACTCCCAGTTCTGTTTCAATAGTAAAGATTAGCCTAAAGTGTTCAAGCACCAGATCAGCTGGAACCTAAGGGATGAAGATGGTGAGCTTTTTGGACCATCCTGACTTGCATCAACTAAAGCTTGTGACAGCCCACGTCCTTGATGAATATTCATATACCCTTAGGTTAAAATGATTTCAAAAGCTCAGTCTCTGTGCACTAGTGCCAAATCAAATCTTGGTTTTGCTTGAAGTAGAAAACAATAGTTTTGTTACTTTGAAAGGCAAAGGGGGACACAACAGGCTCTTGCCCTCAAAACTGTATCTGAGCCCAGGGGAGTTTATTGTTCAGTCATTCAGACAGGTTCGACTCTTTGAGACCCCATGAACTATAGCATGCCAGGCTTCCTTGTCCTTCACTATCTCCCAAGGTTGGTCAAACTCATGTCCATTGAGTCAATGCTGCCATCCAACCATGTCGTCCTCTGTCGTCCCCTTCTCCTCCTGCCTTCAATCTTTCCCAGAATCAGGGTCTTTTCCAATGAGCTGGCTCTTCGCATCAGGTGGCCAGTGTTGGAGCTTCAACTTCAGCATCAGTCTTTCCAATGAATATTCAGGGGTGATTTCCTTTAGGATTGACTGGTTTGGTCTCTTTGCTCCATTTCTGGTAGTGTGCTAAAGTCCAGTCTTCGGCATCACGAACATAAAGAGATTCCAGTGACATCCAACATTAGAAAACCAATGTTTTTACACTTTGAAAATAATTTTTATATGATTGGAGATGATTTTGGAAATGGTTTTTCTAAATAAATAATAATCATTTCACTACCATACACAAATTTGATTACTTTATGATTATTAATTTTACCAAACATGAAATCACTTTTTTTCCCATCCCCTCTGCTACTGCCCTGGTTTAGCAACTCCTCATGTTCCAGCTCGGCCCCTCAACTGAATTCCTAGAAAGCTCTGTGCTTCTATTCCACTTTAGTCTGTTATTCATAGTGCTCATGTGACAGTCTCTTAAAATACAAATGTGATAAAAATCACGTCCATGTTGAGCATTCTCCAATGAGCCTCTGCCCAAGATTTTGAATTCCTTAGAAAGTTGAATTCCTTAGTTACCTGTGTGAGGCTCTTTGAGACCTCTTTGTTCTAAACTCATCTCCATTTACACACTTTTTCTTCTGCCACACAGAACTAAATGCACTTCCTATTGTTTCTTGATTCATTCAGTTAACATATATGGGCTTTTGCCTGGATGCCCTCCCACCTTCATCACCTGGCCAGCTCCCAGTGACCTTCCCAGACTCAGGGAGGGCATTGCTCCCTCCAGAATGACTTGGAAGAACCACAGGTCAGATTTTAACTCCAGCCTCTGTGCTCTTAGGGCCCCGTAGGTTTTATGTTGTTCAGATCTTCAGTCATAAGCTTACATATCTGTCCCTTAAAACTGGACCATGAGCTCCTCGAGGATTGAAACTGTCCTTTTTGCATTGTTAGAACAAATTTTCAAAATAGCTTCTCCAACAAGTTGACTCCATTCATATATCAGACATTTCCCAAATTTTCCAAAAGGGAAGAAATTTTCCCCAGATTCAATTCAAAGACATCTTTCTTAAAGAGAAAAAAAGTGAAATAATAAATATTTGATTACTTATGTAAGATATAGCTGATTAATTAGCTCCTAGTTAATAGTCACCTGGGAGGGTCAGTGATGCTGAAACATTTAGTCAGTTATACTAGTAACACTCTGGAAGAAGCTAGAATATTCAGTTCAGTTCAGTCACTCAGTCGTGTCCAACTCTTTGTGACCCCATGAATTACATCATACAAAACATTCTGTTCTGGATGTTTTTCTAAGGTCCAGCGAAATGGCTACAACAGAGTAGGCACTGGATAAATATTTGAATGAATGGAAGATGTCTCCAGGACCTAGTTTATTAAAATCCAAGCATAATCAAAAGATGAAAAGTTCATTATTACTCTTTTTTACAGTGAAAAATCTTACATTTTTAAAAATATCTGACCTGTTATCATGCAAATCATATGCTAATTTTGAGTTATACGCCTATTGAGTAAAGCAAAGTTGCCTAATTTATCCTCTAGTAATAAATGTGACTTCTTGGTAATTGTTGATGCTAATCTATAAAAACAACCAGGACTCATCCTCTCAATAATTCTAAAGCACAGTCTCTCTATACAGAATCTTTCATCTATATTTCAGCTTTGTTAGTTATATTATGAAAATGTCTTATTCATCTTTATCCTTCCACTAGCCCCCACCTAACACAGTACTTGATATGTAATAGACATAGTGAACTAATGTGGCATTTTTTGCTTATAAATAAGAGAAACTTCTTGATTAGGCAGAAAGTGAAATATGGCTTACAGTCATAATACAGGACTTAGCGACTGAACTGAACTGAACGGCTTTGGAACATGGTTCAGTATCTTTCCACCCCTTGCTCTGCCACCTTTCTGAGCAACTCACTTCCTGTTTAGCTGACTCCTATAAAATTTTAGCTCTACAGTTTCCTTATCTCCTCCAACTCCAGGAATCTTTACCATCTCTCCACTTCAGAAACCCATAGCCAGATCTCACCTTCAGCCATACCAGCAAAGGCTTCTCCTATTTAATCTCAAATTCCAATATCCACGTCTCAACCACTGCTACAGAAGCTACTTCCTGGTTTCATTTGTTTCCTACTCTGCCTGTCCTCAGTGGCCCAGAACTTCAAATGCTCATACTACTGAAATTTCTTTCATCCTTTTTCTGCTACACTGGGCTGTAAAACTCAAACTAAAATCAGTCCAATTGCTCAGCTTGTCCGCTCAAACCCTCAGGCTGGTGAGGCCTGAGAGAGAGGGGGGGGCGAAGTCACCTGACAACTAAATATACCAGAGCCATGAAAAATTATTACAATTCTTCTAAGTAATAATCCAATTCGGGTAGCCCTCTCATTTCTCTCAATGGCCTTCTTGAAATTCTCCCTTTCTGCATTTCCCTAGTGGCCCAGTAGTTAAGAATCCACCCTGCAATCCAAGAGACACTGGTTCAACCTCTGGCCTGGGAACTAAGATCCCACAAGCCTTGGGGCAGCTAAGCCTGTAATACCATAACTAAGATCCCACATGCCTTGGGGAAACTAAGCCTGTAATACTATAACTACCCCACGCCCAAGGAGTGGTGGCTGATGCTAAAATGTAGGAATGATGCTAAAGCTGAAACTCCAGTACTTTGGCCACCTTATATGAAGAGTTGACTCATTGGAAAAGACTCTGATGCTGGCAGGGATTGGGGGCAGGAGGAGAAGGGGAGGACAGAGGATGAGATGGCTGGATGGCATCACTGACTCGATGGCCGTGAGTCTGAGTGAACTCCGGGAGTTGGTGATGGACAGGGAGGCCTGGCGTGCTGCGATTCATGGGGTCACAAAGAGTCGGACTCAATCCAAGAGACACTGGTTCAACCTCTGGCCTGGGAACTAAGATCCCACAAGCCTTGGGGCAGCTAAGCCTGTAATACCATAACTAAGATCCCACATGCCTTGGGGAAACTAAGCCTGTAATACTATAACTACCCCACGCCCAAGGAGTGGTGGCTGATGCTAAAATGTAGGAATGATGCTAAAGCTGAAACTCCAGTACTTTGGCCACCTTATATGAAGAGTTGACTCATTGGAAAAGACTCTGATGCTGGCAGGGATTGGGGGCAGGAGGAGAAGGGGAGGACAGAGGATGAGATGGCTGGATGGCATCACTGACTCGATGGCCGTGAGTCTGAGTGAACTCCGGGAGTTGGTGATGGACAGGGAGGCCTGGCGTGCTGCGATTCATGGGGTCACAAAGAGTCGGACACAACTGGGCAACTGAACTGAACTGATCTGACCATAACTACTGAGCCTGTGATCTGTTTAATGGAGAGAAGCCAGCACACCACAACTAGAAAAACCCTCATGTCAGGACTCAGACACACCACAGCCAAATAAATAATTAAACATTAAAAAAAAAAGAAATTCTCCCTTTTCCCTCAAACTCTCTCCTACAATCATCATCTCCTATGATCTCGGCTGATGAGGTGGTCCCCCCACTTCATGAAAAATTAATCAAGTGTATTGATGGCCCGCATCCCTCACTGTTCTCCATCCACACCATCCTTCTTTCCTTTATCCCTACTGCGGTGGGAACAATATTCCTATTGCCACTCAAACCTAGAATCCTCATTCTGTTCTCTCCATGCATGAGGACAATGTCAATCAATCTCACACACCTCCTCCTTCTTCCTGTACCATCAACTTCTCCCTTCCTCTGACTCTCTCCATTTAACACATAATATGCTGAACTTTCTCTTGATACACCATGCCCTCTACCTATGATCCCATAGCTCTATAAGCTTTTTGAAAAGAATATCTGTACTTACTGCTTCCACTCTCTCACAACCATTCATTCCAGTTCTCAACAACCTGGTATTTATCTCTACCATAGAGATTTCACTGACATTGTTCCACAGAAGATGATCAATCACCTACTTGCTGCTCTGTCCTTATTGCAGCCAAATTATTTTCTACATTTGACACTGCTGACCACGCTTTTCCTAAAACTTCTCTGTCTTCATTTAATGACATTTACTGAAAACCTACTTTATGATAACAACTGGGGATAAAATGATGAATATGACAATCTTAGCCCTCAAGAAACTTAAAATCAAGTTGGGGAAACTTCTATGGTAATTCATATTCTTCTTTCAACCTCTCCCATCATCCCTTCCTTTCTCTATTCAGCCCATAGATGCTTACATTTCCCCCATGGCTCCCCTCTATGCTCATCTCGCATCCATCCCAGGATTACTATATTTATGTTACCTACTCACTAACGATGACAAAATTCACATCTATAGCTGAGAATTCTGTCCTGAGTCCTAGAATCAGGATTTCATTGATTTTATTCTCTATGAAAAGATATAGGTACTTGTATATTTCAGTATCTTGATAACATCCTTTGATAACCAAAGTTTTCAATTTTGATGAAATCCAACTTATCTATTTTTTCTTTGACTACTTGTGCTTTTTGTGTCCTATTTAAGGAAGCTCTGCCTAATCTAAGATCATAAATATCTGTACCTACGTTTTTTCTAAGTTTTTTTATAGTTTCAGCTCTTTTAATTAGTTCTTTAATCCACTGAAACCATCACTTTTGAAAGCTAAGCATTTCAATGGCAGTATCTGAAGGTTTAAGAGTAAAAAGAGTTTTTAAAATTCTAAAACCATGGCTTTAAATATCACACCCCAAGGCAAGGAAACTGCTGGCAGACTTTACATGTAAGTGAAACGAAGTGAAAGTCGCTCAGTCATGTCCACTCTTTGCGACCCTGTGGACTATACAGTCTATGGGATTCTCCAGGTCAGAATACTAGAGTGGGTAGCCTTTCTCTTCTCCAGGGAATCTTCCCAACCCAGGGGTCAAACCCAGGTCTCCTGCATTGCAGGCAGATTCTTTATCAGCTGAGCCACAAGGAAAGCCCAAGTATACTGGAATGGGTAGCCTATCCCTTCTCCAGTGGATCCTCCTGACCCAGGAATTGAACCAGGGTCTCCTGCATTGCAGGTGGATGCTCTACCAACTGAGTTATCAGGGAAGCCTTTATACTTTAAACTACAACATAAAGAAAGTGGCAGGTGGTGACAAAAATGCAATTCTCCCACAACAAATGAGCGGACATAGAAACCTAGGGAAGGAGTACAGAGAGAAAGAGGAATTAGGAGATAGCTTAGATACAAGTTCAAAATTTCTATCTCCTGTCCCAGCTGGGGCTAAGGCTGGGGTGAGGAAGATCTCCAGTATGTTTGTGGGGGAGGAACTGGAATAGAAGATAATTATGTCTCCCTTTTCCAAGTCATGGATGAGGGAACTACAAGCCTTTTAGCAAAACTTTACAGCGAACACTAGTTCAATGTAGTAGGGGAGCAACAGCCAATAGCATGCCCAGACCACACTCCTGAAAAGCTCCCTCAGAGTCCCAAGCATGCCAGCATAACGCGGAAACCACTAAGGAGTTTGCTTTGGGCCAATGGACCCAAAAGAGCCTGGGATTAAGGAAGACCCAGCATACACAGACTTGCCGACCAGGACCAGAGGGCATGGACATCAGCCTCAGATGCAGCAGAGCAGACAGGGCCGTTCAAGACTACGTGAGTATAAGATACAGTCTCATAGTGGCCAAGGGCACAGGATGGCACGAAGGCGAGAGGCCCCACCTCTACGGCACAAAGTATCACATGGCTTCTCTGTCAGCACTTCCCACCCCAGAAATAAAAAGGGGGGCGGCGCTGTAGGAGAAAACTGAAACTCATCTAAAGGACTGATTATTTACCTGAACACTGAGTTAACCTGGAATTAACTAAGTTAAACCAGAAGGTACTGGCAAGATTGTTTTCTATTATGTAGTAGAATAAGAAGCCCTAGAAATAAGGTAATTTTAGTTATATAGAGAAAATGAAAATTACATGCTTGGACATTCAAATTTGTAGTTTAGAAAATTCATGCCCACTATACTTTCAATTAAGTTTCTCACTGAACGAAAAGCAAAAAGGTAAAGCCCTTGCTGACATGATCTACCTCTCCAAAATCACAGCACCCTGTTCTACAGCTGGACAACCAAAGTCACTCTGGTTCCCAAGATGGGTCAAGGTCTTTGGTCTCTCAGGCTTCCCAGATGGTGCCAGCGGTAAAGAACCTACCTGCCCATTCAGGAGACATGAGAGATGCTAGTTTGATCTCTAAGTTGGGAAGATCCTTTGGAGTGGGAAATGGCAATCCGCTCCAGTATTCTTCCCTGGAGAATTCCACACACATAGGAGCCTGGCAGGCTAGAGTCTATGAGGCTGCAAAGAGTCGGACATGACTGAATGTGTGCACAGACACACACAGACACCCAGACACACACACATACACACTCTTCCTCTCCCCTGGTTTTTCCACATGGTGTTTCCTTCACTATGCCCAGATCTCTTTATACAGGTTGCTCCAACTCAGCCTTTAATTTCAATGGGAATGTTTCATCCTTAAAGAGGACTCTCTGGCCACCCTATCTGAAGTTGCACGGAGCCCTGATACTTCCTCTCCAGTACTCCTTGCAATCTAAGCTCCAAAGTTCTTCCTTGTCTGTCTTGTTCACCCCAGGGTCTGGTCACTAATGGTGCTCAATAAACAGTTTTATATAAATGAATGAACAAAGTAAAATGTGAGAGTCAAATAAACTTTAAAATCTTCTAATAAATCTGAGTATTAAGGAGTTAAAAAAATTAAAAGTAGGACTTCCCTGGTGGCGTGGTAGATAAGGATCTGCCTGCCAATGCAGGGGACACGGGTTTGGTCCCTGGTCCGGGAAGATTCCATATGGTCAGAGCAACTAAGCCTGTGCTCCAGACCCTGAGAGGCGCAACTACCGGACCTCGTGTACCTCGAGCTCATGCGCCACAACAGAAGCAGCCGCCACAATGATAAGCCCTCGCACCCCAAGGGAGAGCAGCCCCCCGATCACCGTAACCAGAGAAAGCTCGTGCAAAGCAAAGAAGACCCAGCACAGCCAAAATAAATAAATAACGCTCAAAAAAAGATTGCACTGGCTACTCAAGAGTCTTCGAAAAATAGGTAAAGGTAGACAACCACCACATTTCAATTTGGATATCAAAGTCATATAAACGACCGTAAATAAGTTCCTATTTCTATTTTAAGAACAATGCAAGAGTTTTACAAAGAGTGAGTTTTACAAAGATGGTATGTAAATCCATAGGGTGCCTTCTCCAGGCGAAAGCCACTAAAACAGAAACACAAAACAGAAACAAATCTAACAAAGAATCAAGACAAGTTTCTTTTAAATTAAAATAAATAAAGTCCATAAGAATAAAATGTAGCCTATAAAAGCTCTGAAGAACAACAGAGTCTGTTTGAATTCAATGGAGAGTGCTTCATCCTTCTATGGTTTGGTGGTAATGTAATAGGATATCAGTTCTTTCCACATGAATTTGCAGCTCTAATGTGACTTTAAGAATATGAAAGTATCTTATATGTGTCTGTGTGTGTTTAAGTTAATCACGATAAATAGCAGACAAACTAAAATACGTAAATAACAACATAAGTTCCAGTTCTCCAAAGTGGTGATCAAGATTCAAGCCAACTCATCCTATGAAAACAACTAAAAACACTAGGCAAAATATAAAAAGCAAATTCTTAAAAGTCATTAAGCCATAATAAGAGAGTAAGGAATACCCAGTTAAAATTCTATGAGAAAACCAGAAACCTACAGTAAATTAGCATTGGAGCTGCTTTTGATCTGAGGGCATTTGACCTTGAGGAAAAATAAAAATTTTTGTTTGATGGTGCCGTAGGTTGTGAGGAACATAATCCAACGCACAGGACCCGATAAGATGACAAGTCTAAGAGAGTATCCCCGCAATAATGGATAACACCAAGGGGCAACACTCCTATGGTAACAGTCACCCGGAAGTGAACCAGTCCCTGAAGTCCGGTAACCAAGTTTTGCATGGTCTCACGGTCCTGGGAATTACAAACCTTGGATTAAGGTGGCACTTTGCCTAATCCCAGGTGCCTATAGAATAAAGCATAAAAAACTAAAAAGCTGCATATAAAGAACAGGTAAGATACACAGAAGATAAAGTGAGAGATGATAAAACTGGGTTGAGACAGTATTTAAAGGGGTAACAGCTGAAATTACCCTGGAGCCTATGACAGATTCCCCACCTCTAGAATCAAAAACCACAAAGAACAGACATACAACAGAGTACATCAGTAAAGTCGATGAACAACACATAAACTCACACTCCAACCACAGTGAACTATGACGCAGCTATGGAATTCATGGGATTCCCTGATGGCTCAGCAGTAAAGAAGATGCCTGCAGGAGATGAGGGTTCGATCCCAGAATTGGGAAGATCCCCTGGAAAAGAAAATGGTGACCCACTCCAGTATTCTTGCCTGGGAAATCCCGTGGACAAGAGGAGTCTGGCGGGTATGGTTCACGGGGTTGCAAAAGAGTTGCTTACAACTTAACAACTAAACAACAACAAAATATTTCATATCATTTTGATCAGGATTTTTTTGTTTTGAAAAAGAAAACACTTGGACCACATTTAAAAAGTGGGACAAAGATATTACAAAGACACACATAAATGAGAAATGAAATTAAAATTAGAAAGTCGTCTTTCTGACCACATCACATCACAGGTCTCTGGCTAGCATTCAGATTGGCCATGGCTAGCCAAAAGGTGCGTGCTGTCCAAAGGCACCTGCCCAAACAGCAATCAACTCTCTGCAGCCTGAGGAACAAGGGCTTAAGGTCACACGACCACCTTAAGGCACGTCTGCTGTGAGGACAGAGCAGCGACCTTAACATCAATAGTATAGCCACAGGTGCCACTCTCACACCCTACACGATTACTGTAAACACCTTAGCTTTGCCTATATGGACCTTTGTCAGCAAAGTGACGCCTCTGCTTTCTAATACTCTATCTAGGTTCATCACAGCTTTTCTTCCAAGGAGAAAGTGTTTTTATTTCAAGGCTGTGGTCACCGTCCGATTGCCACAGATTGCCAGGAGAAATATCAATAACTTCAGATATGCAGATGACACCATGCTTATGACAGAAACCAAAGAACAAGTAAAGAGCCTCTTGATGAAAATGAAAGAGGAGAGTGAAAAAGTTGGCTTAAAACTCAGCATTCAAAAAACTAAGATCATAGCATCCAGTCCCATCACTTCATGACAAATAGATGGGGAAACAATGGAAACAGTGACAGACTTTTTGGGCTCCAAAATCGATGCAGATGGTGACTGCAGCCATGAAATTAAAAGATGCTTGCTCCTTGGAAGAAAAGCTATGACCAGCCTAGACAGCATATTAAAAAGCAGACACATTACTTTGGCAACAAAGGTCCGTCTAGTCAAAGCTATGGTTTTTCCAGTAGTCATGAAAGCTGAGCACCGAAGAATTGATGCTTTTGAACTGTGGTGTTGGAGAAGACTCTTGAGAGTCCCTTGGACTGCAAGGAGGTCAAACCAGTCCATCCTAAAGGAATCAGTCCTGAATATTCATTGGAAGGACTGCTGCTAAAGCTGAAACTCCAAAACTTTGGCCACCTGATGTGAAGAACCGACTCCTTTGAAAAGACCCTGATGCTGCGGGGAAAGATTGAAGGTGGGAGGAGAAGGGGACACAGAGGATGAGATGGTTGGATGGAATCACCAACTCAATGGATGTGAGTCTGAGTAAGCCCTGGGAATTGGTGATGGACAAGGAAACCTGGCATGCTGCAGTCCATGGGGTCTCAAAGAGTTGGACACGACTGAGGAACTGAACTGAACTGAACTGATGGGACTGGATACCATGATCTTAGTTTTTTGAGTGTTGAGTTTAAGCCAGCTTTTTCACTCTCCTCTTTCACCTTCACAAGAGGCTCTTTAGTTCCTCTTCACTTTCTGCCATTAGAGTGGTACCATCTACATATCTGAAGTTGCTGATATTTCTCCCAGCAATCTTGATTCCAGCTTATGGTTCATCCAGCCCAGCATTTCACATGATGTACTTTGCATATAAGTTAAATAAGCAGGGTGACAACATACAGCCTTGATGTACTCATTTCCTGATTTGGAACCAGTCTGTTGTTCCATGTAAGGTTCTAACTGTTGCTTCTTGACCTACATACAGGTTTCTCAAGAGGCAGGTCAGGTGGTCTCGTATTCCCATTTCTTTAAGAATTTTCCAGTTTGTTGTGATCCACACAGTTAAAGGCTTCAGTGTAGTCAATGAAACGGAAGTTGATGTTTTTCTGTAATTCCCTTGCTTTTTCTATGGATGGTAGCTAAATCCATTGTATATCTGGAAATTCTCAGTTCACATACTGTTGAAGCCTAGCTTGAAGGAGTTTGAGCATTATCTTCCTAACATGTGAAACAAGTACAATTGTACAGTAGTTTGAACATTCTTTGGCATTGCCTTTCTTTGGGATTGGAATGAAAACTGACCATTTCCAGTCCTGTGGCCACTGCTGAATTTTCCAAATTTTCTGGCATTTCCAAATTTCCAAAGTGCAGCACTTTTAACAACACCATCTTTTGGGATTTGAAAGAGCTCAGTTGGAATTTCATCACCTCCACATGCTTTGTTTGTAGCAATGCTTTCTAAGGCCCACTTGAGTTCACAGTCCAAGATGTCTGGCTCTAGGTGAGTGACCACACCATCATGGTTACCCATGTCATTAAGACCTTTTTTATACAGCTCTTCTGTGTATTCTTGCCACCTCTTTTTAACCTCTTCTGCATCTGTTAGGTCCTTACCAATTCTGTTCTTTATTGTGCCCATCTTTGCATGAAATCTTCTGTTAGCATCTCTAATGTCCTTGAAGAGATCTCTAGTTTTTCCCATTCTATTATTTTCCTCTATTTCTTTGCATTGTTCACTTAAGAAGGCTGCTTTCTTATCTCCCCTTGCTATTGTTTGGAACCCTGCATTCAAATGGGTATATCTTTCCTTTTCTCCTTTGCCTTTCACTTCTCTTCTTTTCTCAGCTATTTGTAAGGCCTCCTCAGACAGCCATTTTGCCTTCTTGTATTTCTTTTTCTTGGGAATGGTTTTAGTCACCGCCTCCTGTAAAATGTTATGAACCTACATCCATAGTTCTTCAGGCACTCTATCAGATCTAATCCCTTGAATCTATTTGTCATCTTCATTGTATAATCATAAGGGATTTGATTTAGATCATACCTGAATGGTCTAGTAGTTTTCCCTACTTTCTTCAATTTAAGTCTGAATGAGAGACTTGGATGGCATCAACAGCTCTATGGACATGAGTTTGAGCAAACTCCAGGAGATAGTGAAGGACAGGGAAGCCTGGCATGCTGCAGTCCATGAGGTCGCAAAGAGTCAGACTTGACTGAGCACCTGAACAAGAACGGCTACAGGAAATTTGGCAAAAAACATGTTGGTTAACATGATAATTTGACCGAAATGACAATCAAAAATAAACATACTTGTACTGACATTAATTCCTTACTTTCGATAAATGTTGCATGGCTATGTAAGATGTGGGTAGTAGGGAAAGATGGGTAAAGGGAACTCTTTGTAGTATCCTTACAACTCTTCTGTAAATGTAAAATTATTTCTAAAGAAAAATTATAATAAACAAAATTATTCAAAATAAAAATCAATTCTCACAAGTGGAAAAATTGAAAATGCTTAGTATTTTCTGTTTTCAATTGCAGTTTTCTCCTATTATTTGAAAGTAGAGCATTCCTCTGAAATCTTTAAGTCAAAATAGCATAAATCAAAGAAGCAATTACCTTAGGAGACATCTAGCTAAGGGATGCACAAAATAAATCGAGATAAGCACGGACACACATAGGAACAGTTCAAAGCTACGGTTGAGCGTGTTACCAGAGAAGGAACTTGGTGGTGGACCACCCCTATAACAGCTGGCTCCCTTCAAGACTAATGTGAACGCTATTTCTGCTTTTTGCCTTTTTCCATAAAAGTGAAAATCCTCTTCAGATTCCTTTCAGTTACTGAAAACAGGTACTAATGTAGGTCTTTCATAAAAGTGGAGTAAATCGAACTTCCCCAAAGTGGGGGATGCTGTACATGTATCCATACCTTAATTATATCATGGAGTGCTTATATGATCCTATATATATATTTTTGGAATTATTATTTCATATTTCAAGATTTCCAGGTGTTATACTGTTTAAAATTCTAATTGATTCTTTGCCAGTTATTACTGCTTTCACTGATAACTACAGAGAAAAATTAGAAAAATATAAATGTTCCATATTGATAACCAATATGAAAAAACTGAGATTTATATTAGAAATAATATGAATCTATACAATCAGGTTAGGAATAAAATCTGAGCATCCCTTACTATCCCATCTATCCTGTTTCTGAGTTCAGATGCCAAGAGCTGGGTCTGTGAGGAACACCTATAATTCAAAATGCACAGGTATTATGGACTTATGTATAGGTTTTGTTATTCTCATTTGTACACTTTTTCAGTTTTCTCTAAGGAGATGTTAAAATAAAACCATAAGAGGCAAGGATTTGGAACTTCTCAGGGCTTGGGGTTTCTTTAGCTTTTTCCACTTAAACTTATTTCTAAGTAATTTAAGAAGCCAATAAATAAAGCCAATTGCAATTGCTTCCTGAAGGTAATTTAGTTCACTTTTCTGGTGTTTGTATTGCATTTTTTTTAAAAGGCTAAAAAAAAAACGAAATTACAGAAGATAGTCAAAGTCTATAATTAATTAGAATAGACTTATAAAAACATACCAGATTATTATTCAAAATAAATTCATTTTTACCTGACCTAGAAAAAACACACGAAGGTAAGGATAAATATTTGCTTTAACTTGAACCTTTCATCACAAATGTCCTACATTCTTGAAGCCTAGATATGTGTTCTTTGCATATTAGCAGCTTTCCACTGACACTTCATTTTTTTCTTTTTTTTAAAATAGCTCACTGAATTTTCATTGTGGATGGCTGGCTGATATCAACTTCTAGAATCGAAGATGTAATCCCCTTTGTGTTTCTTTGATTTACATGACCCTACAAGAATGCAATCATAAAGATTCCATGGTTGATTAAGACACTGTGGAGGACGAAACGACTTGAAGGGCACCTTTTCATACTGACCCCACTCTCAGGCTGTGCTTCTGACCATATGGGACTGTGACAGGGACTGTGACGAGGCTGTCATTTCCACGCTTGAAACAAAGATAAGAAGAACTTCCGATTTCAACATAAAGGTCACGCTAGTTATTTTTATGTAAGCCACTTGCCTATGTGTTACTCCAAGCACAGTAAGCTGCTGACAGCAGCTTCATCTGAAATGTGTTGAAATCATTTGAGCATTTGATATTTCATTATAATTCAAGATTTTTCCCAGAAGTTAAGGATGGGTTTCTGTTCTAGCAACAGAGTAAACACCACAGCATGGAGTTATTGCTGTACAAGCTGTCAATGGTAAAAAGCTTTTCAAAAAAATAGGAGATATACTCTTAAAACTATCATCATTATATAAGATGTCGAAGGGAACTAGACTCTGCAAATTTCTCAACACAGAGAACACAAACCACAGTGACAATAGTTCCAAAGGGTACTAGAATCTGCAGATTTCTCAATGTAGGGAACATGAAACCATAAGCATCATGAGTCCCAGTGTTAAGAATGTTTCACCCATCCTAAACTGTGCTTGTAGTCTAAAAAATAAATATTATTACAGTAAGATAACACAGAGAGCATTAGTTAGTTTCATTGGTAAATATGGCAAAAACTGTTGGCTACCAATTTAACAATTTTTCCTTCCACAACTTTCTCCCTTGCTGGCACAGCCTGCCTATACCTCAGAAGCTAAAAGTGCCAGAAAGTTCTCTTTCTAGCTTCTGTTACGGCAAAAGCATGAATTAATAATCCTATCTACTGGGGCCTCAGAGAGCTGAAGGTGGCCAGCAGGCCTTTGGAAAAGGCTTTCTTCACCAATAAAAGATATGTAGGACTTCCCTGGTGGCACACTGGATAAGAATCCATCTGCCAATGCAGGGGACCCAGGTTTGATCCCTGGTCTGGAAAGATTCCACATCCATGGGAATACTAAGCCCATGCGCCACAACTCTACTGAACCTGCGCTCTAGAGCCCACGTGCTGCCACTGCTGAAACCAGCGTGCTTTGGAGGCCTGCAGGCTGCAGCTACTGAGCCCGCGTGCCAAAACTACTCCAGCCTGCACGTCCAGAGCCCGTGCTCTGCAATAGGAGAAGCCACGGCAATGAAAAGCCCACCCACCTTAGGAGAGAAGTCCCAGCCTGCCGCAACTAGAGAAAGTCCGCACAAAACAATGAAGATCCAGTGCAGCTTAAAAAAAAAAAAAGTGTACAGGAGGAAACTGCTGCCCTAGGTAAAACCTGGCTGCACCTGCGTGTGACCCCTAGAAAACTATAGCAATCTCACAACCCTAAGGAAAGATATCACCACGTTGCTAAAAATAACACAGAGAAATCACTGGGTAACTAAGCCCTGTATCAACAATGAATATCCTTGCATCCAGACTTCTTGTGCTCAGTTGCTCAGTCGTGTAGGACTCTCTGCAGCCCCACAGACAGCCAGGCAGATGCCTGTCCATGGAACTGTCCAGGCAAGAATACTGGAGCAGGTTGCCATTTCCTACTCCAGGGGATCTTCCCAACCTAGGGATCAAACCTGCACTTCTTCATGTCTCCTGCACTTCAGTTCAGTTCAGTCGCGCAGTCGTGTCCGACTCTTTGCGACCCTATGAATCGCAGTACGCCAGGCCTCCCTGTCCATCACCAACTCCTGGAGTTCACTCAGACTCACGTCCATTGAGTCTGTGATGCCATCCAGCCATCTCATCCTCGGTCGTCCCTTTCTCCTCCTGCCCCCAATCCCTCCCAGCATCAGGGTCTTTTCCAATGAGTCAACTCTTCGCATAAGGTGCCCAAAGTACTGGAGCTTCAGTTTTAGCATCATTCCTTCCAAAGAAATCCCAGGGTGATCTCCTTCAGAATGGACTGGTTGGATCTCCTTGCAGTCCAAGGGACTCTCAAGAGTCTTCTCCAACACCACAGCTCAAAAGCATCAATTCTTCTGCGCTCAGCCTTCTTCACAGTCCAACTCTCACATCCATACATGACCACACTCCTGCACTAGCAGGCGGATTCTTTATCACTAGCGCCACCTTCTTCTCCAGTAAGTTATTAGTTTATGGCTTTAGTTTAAGCCACCTTTATTTGGATAGTGTCACTTGCGGGCCAACACATTTGTTCACTGCGTGCTATCAAGATCAGGCATTTGTGTGTGTTAGTCACTCAGTCGTGTCCTACTCTTTGCAACCCCATGGACTCCTCTGTCCATAGGATTTTCAAGGCAAGAATACTAGAGTGGTTTGCCACTTCCTTCTCCAGGGCATCTTCCCAACCCAGGGCTCAAACCTGGGTCTTTTGCACTGCAGGCGGATTCTTCACCGTCTGAGCCACCAGGGCAGCAAATATCTATTCACTGCAAGCTATCAAGATCGGGCATTTAGACTACTGCTACTTAGCTGACTCTGGTCATTACTGTTACTCAAAAACTGGGCAGGCCTCTTGGTGGGTGTCTAGCCAGTATGATAGGGATAGAATAGAATAGTTACACGGGTAGTTGTAGAAGTCCCAGTAGGGGACTATAGATGGAGAAGGAAACCTCAAGAAAGCTACTGGAACATTGTTCAATGAAGCAGTCTTGCTTAACCATAAAACTATAAACAAACCCACAAGATATGCCCCAGGCCATTAGATGGAAGAAAAACATCACCACCATTCTAAAGTCAGACACTTTCCTGCCAAATATGAAGGAGAATCTAGTGATGCATGCCTTCCATCTGCATCTGTGTCTACTTGAAGAAGGCGGTCCTTTCCCCTCCCACTTCTTTTCACTATAAAATGGGTAGCCCACTCAATCCTTAGGGCAGAGCTCCCTTGCCTGCCCACCCGCATCTCTCATAAGCATCCTGCATGAACAGATCTACTCCTCGCCATCACTTTGTCTCTCACTGAACTCCTTCTACATTGAGACACAAAGAAGCTGAGTCTCATAAGTCCAGACATAAGTGAGTGATTCTAATTAAAAGACCGTGGGTTAGAGTCCCAAACTGGGTTTGGCTGGGTTCCAGTCCTGGCCTCACGGGTTCAAGTCTCAAACTAGGTTTTGGCTGGGTTTGAGTCTCAGCACATGGGTTCAAGACCCAATCTGAGGTAAATGATTTCAAACAGGCACAACCAAGCCAAAGATCAGGAGATCTTTGTAATCTTTGTAATACAACAAGATCCTTCTGGATGCATTACTTACAGCAAGTAAGGAGGACACCGGGGATCCTTCCCAAAGTAGTCTTTTCCCAAACAGCAAGAGTGGGGAGGTTTTGTTTTGTTCTAATTTATTTGTGTTCAACTCTTTGCGACCCCAAGGACTATTCAGTCCATGGAATTCTCTAGGCCAGAATACTGGAGTGGGTAGCCTTTCCCTTCTCCAGGGGATCTTCCCAATCCAGGGGATCTTCCCAATCCAGGGATCAAACCCAGGTCTCCCACATTACAGGTGAATTCTTTACCAGCTGAGCCAAAAGGGAAATAAATAAGTTATTTATTTGGCTGCATGGCAACCCACTCCAGCACTCTTGCCTGGAAAATCCCACGGACGGAGGAGCCTAGTAGGCTGCAGTCCATGGGGTCGCTAAGAGTCGGACACGACTGAGCGACTTCACTTTCACTTTTCACTGTCATGCACTGGAGAAGGAAATGGCAACCCACTCCAGTGTTCTTGCCTGGAGAATCCCAGGGACGGGGGACCTGGTGGGCTGCCGTCTCTGGGGTCGCACAGAGTCGGACACGACTGAAGTGACTTAGCAGCAGCAGTAGCAGCAGGTCTTGGGTGAGGTATGTTGACTCTTTAGCTGCACTGTGAGAACCCTTGGTTGTGGCATCTATCTCCATGACCAGGGATCAAACCCAGGCCCCCTGCATTGGCAACAGGGAGTCTTATCCACTGGACCACCAGGGAAGCCAAAAAGTGGGGAAGTTTTAAGCTAAGGGTACATGCATATTCGTGAACAGGCCTGAGTAAAGGAGAATCTGGCATAAAATTGGGACAAGGAACTTCAGGGTGGTCCAGTGGTTAAAACCCCTTGTTTTCACTGCAAGGGTACAGGTTCAATGCCTGGTCGAGTGAACTAAGATCCCACAAGCTGAGCAGTGTGGCCAAAACAACAATAAATTGGAGCAAATTGGGGCAAAGATCAACAGAGTCCAAGCTTTGGTTGATTAAGGTCAGGAGGGTCACCATCACTCCATCTTCTACCTGGGCAGGGCCTTAGCTCCTGCAGAACTCAAAGATATATTATGTACATCTCGTGAGGAGGAGCTAGGACTTTGCTTTATCACTGCACTACTGTTTGACTGTCTTTTCTCTGTCCTGTATTCCCCCACTTTCCAGGTCATAATTACTGCCAGACTTCTTTCATGGGCAAGCATTGTAGCCAGACATAGATCACAAAATGGCTTCTCTTATGTCAAGAAAGTGGTTCCTGGTTCTTCTCCAGAGACTGCTTAACTTACCTGTTTACATCACCAGTGTCTCAGATACCTTACTCCCTACTACTTCATTCATTTTTCTTTTCTGCCTTTTACTAAGGAGCAAACTCAGTATAATATACATATATTCATGGAGTCACAGAGTCGGACATAACTGAGCAACTAACACTTTCACATACTTCAAAATAAATTCTATATTTCCTCTGTAACTCTTCATCATGGTCAATGGGAAGGTACTTTTTGCCTCCAGTATATTTTTCAGTTATGACTGCTTTTAACAGCATCAGAGACATGCTGCAATTTTTAGCTTACACTTTCTTACTATTGAAAACAATTTCATATTGAAATCAAAACTGATCTAAAATTTCTAGAAAGAAAATGCTAAAGATAGAATAAAGATTTGCATTTACATGTCATCTACACAGACAAATAAGTGGAGCTGAATGGTGAGGCACCTTGAATAATAAATAATTGAATGTACTATCTTTTTAACCATAAAGAAAACAAACAAACAAAAATGTCAATTTAAAAAAAGAGACAGAGACATGATGAATTACATACATGTGAGCTCAAAATCCTGGCTTACAGTTAATTTTTAAGAGACCTCTTAAAAATTGTTTCTTGCATGCTATGCTTAAAGGGATAAAGATACTACCATGATATTTCATATTTACTCATAACAGGGAAAGAATCCTTAAACAAAACTTGAGAAAACCTTTGCTGAATATTATTCAGTGATGCAGTAAAATGAAAACTTAGCCAAACTAGCCAAACAGATATAACTGACATTTGATTTATTAAGGGGAAAAAAAAAGGTTTTTAGAAAGCAAAAGACTATAAATTCTGAAAATTTCAGGTCCTTCTCTTTGATATACTTTCTGTTACTATTTTTCTGCTTATTACACAAACACACTAGGGGAGAAAAAAATTACCCTTTTCTGAATATCAGTCAGAAGCATAAAAGCAAATATTAGAAAAGATTATTCTGAAAACTATGGCACAAAGACTTGAAAAACAATTTCAGATGCACCAAAATTACTGATCAGTTCAGTTGCTCACCTGAGTGTGACTCTTTGTGACCCCATGGACTGCAGAAAACCAGGCTTCCTTGTACATCACCAACTCCCAGAGTTTACTGCTCAAACTCATGTCCACAGAGTCAGTGATGCCATCCAATCATCTCATCCTCTGTCATCCCCTTCTCCTTTCACCTTCAATCTTTCCTAACATCAGGGTCTTTTCCAGTGAGTCAGTTCTTCCCATTAGGTGGCCAAAGTATTGGAGTTTCAGCTTCAGCATCAGTCCTTCCAGTGAATATTCAGGACTGAGTTCCTTTAGGATTGACTAGTTGGATCTCCTTGTAGTCCAAGGGACTCTCAAGAGTCTTCTCCAACACCACAGTTCAAAAGCGTCCATTCTTCGGCACTCAGCTTTCTTCATAGTCCAACTCTCATATCCATACATGACCACTGGAAAAACCATAGGTTTGACTAGACAGACCTTTGTTGGCCAAGTATGTCTTTGCTTTTTAATATGCTGTCTAGGTTGGTCATAACTTTTCTTCCAAGGAGCAAGAATCTTTTAATTCCATGGCTGCAGTCACCATCTGCAGTGATTTTGGAGGCCCCCCCCCCAAAATAAAGTCTCTTACTGTTTCCATTGTTTCCTCATCTATTTGCCATGAAATGATGGGACCAGATGACATGATCTTCGTTTTCTGAATGTTGAGTTTTAAGCCAAGTTTTTCACTCTCCTCTTTCACTTTCATCAAGAGGCTCTTTACTTCTTTGCTTTCTACCATAAGGGTGGTTATCATCTGCATATCTGAGGTTATTGATATTTCTCCCGGCAATCTTGATTCCAGCTTGTGCTTCATTCGGCCTGGCATTTCTTATGATGTACTCTGCATATAAGTTAAATAACCAGGGTGACAATATACAACCTTGAGGAAGTACTCCTTTCCCAATTTGGAGCCAGTCTGTTGTTCCATGTCCAGTTCTAACTGTTGCTTCCTGACCTGCATACAGATTTCTCAGGAGGCAGGTCAGGTGGTCTGGGATTCCCATCTCTTTCAGAATTTTCCACAGTTTATTGTGATCCACACAGTCAAAGGCTTTGACATAGTCAATAAAGCAGAAGTAGATGTTATTTTAGAACTCTCTTGCTTTTCCATGATCCAACGGATGTTGGCAATTTCACCTCTGGTTCTTCTGCCTTTTCTAAATTCAGTTTGAACATGTGGAAGTTCATGGTTCATGTACCATTGAAGCCTGGCTTGGAGAATTTTGAGCATTACTTTACTAGCGTGTGAGATGAGTGCAATTGTGCGGTAGTTTGATTATTCTTTGGCATTGCCTTTCTTTGGGATTGGAATGAAAACAGATCTTTTCCAGTCCTGTGGCCACTGCTGAGTTTTCCAAATTTGCTGGTATATCGAGTGAAACAGTTTCACAGCATCATCTTTTAGGATTTGAAATAGCTCAACTGGAATTCCATCACCTCCACTAGCTTTGTTCATAGTGATGCTTCCTAAGACCACTTGACTTTGCATTCCAGGAAGTCTGGCTCTAGGCCAGTGATCACACCATCATGGTTATCTGGGTCATGAAGATCATTTTTGTATAATTCTTCTGTATTCTTGCCACCTCTTCTTAATATTTTCTGCTTCTGTTAGGTCCATTCCATTTCTGTCCTTTATTGTACCCATCTTTGCATGAAATGTCCCCTTGGTAACTCTAATTTTCTTAAAGAGATCTCTAGTCTTTCCCATTCTATTTTCTTCCTCTGTTTCTTTGCATTGGTCACTAAGGAAGACTTCTCTCTCCTTGCTATTCTGTGGAACTGTGCATTCAGATGGGCTTATCTTTCCTTTTCTCCTTTGCTTTTGCATCTTTTCTTTCCTCAGCTATTTTGTAAGGCCTCCTCAGACAACCATTTTGCCTTTTGCATTTTTTTTTTTAATTGTATTGGTTTTGCCATACATCAACATGAATCCACCACGGATGTACATGTGTTCCTCATCCTGAACCCCCCTCCCACCTCCCTCCCATGCATTTCTTTTTCTTGCAGAGGGTCTTGATCACTGCCTCCTGTACAATGTCCCAAACCTCCGTCCATAGTTCTGCAGGCACTGTCCATCAGATCTAATCCCTTGAATCTATTTCTCCTTTCCAGTGTATAATCTTAAGGGATTTGACCACTATCTGAATGGTCTAGTGGTTTTCCCTGCTTTCTTCAATTTCAATCTGAATTTCGCAATAAGGAGTTTATGATCTGAGCCACAGTCAGCTCCCGGCCTTGTTTTTGCTGACTGTATAAAGCTTCTCCATCTTTGGCTGCAAAGAATATAATCAATCTGATTTTGACCTATCTTCAGACCTATGCTAATGATCTTTCCTTTATGGGGTATATCTTCTCTCTGCTACACTCATCTGGGTGAATAATGAGGTACTGAACTAAACCCTATAAAATTAGCAACATGAGGACCTGATTAAAAAAAAAAAAGATTTTTAGCTCCTTGTTTTAAAAGCCCCTTGTTAAAAAATTAAACTTGATTTGTTTATCAGCTGGCTTTATTATATCATTTTTAATATCCAAATAGGACAATGATTTTTGTCAAATATGAACTAAACAATTCTGTAAGTAAAATTATGATGACTATTAAATTCTTTCTCAG
Source organism: Aepyceros melampus (assembly GCA_006408695.1). Classification (NCBI taxonomy): domain Eukaryota; kingdom Metazoa; phylum Chordata; class Mammalia; order Artiodactyla; family Bovidae; genus Aepyceros; species Aepyceros melampus. The sequence goes on from SJXQ01007064.1 coordinate 74,559, forward strand.
TTCAAATTCACTACTCATACTTAAGACACTAAAGAAGACTTGAGATGAAGAGTTTGAAAAACGATATTCTATCCAATAGGTTATTCACTGCAGCACTGCTATAACTTCAAGAAACTGGAAAGAACCTACATGACCATCAGCGAGAGAGTAGTTAAAAATAATTATGGCACATTCATACAATGAAATACTATACAACATTAAAAAAAAAAAAAAGTAAGGGACAATCAGGCAATAAAGTAAAACACATCCAGATTGGAAAGGAAGAAATAAACCTATCTGTATCTGTAGATGACATGATCTTGTACACAGAAAATCGTAATGAATTCACTAAAATAATTATCAGAACTAATAAATGAGTTCAGTCCATAAATGAGACCTCTATTGATAAAAGATCAATACAGGGACTTTCCTGGTGGTCCAGTGCCTGAGACTCAGCACTCCCAATGCTGGGACCCAGGTAGGATTCCTGGTGAGGAATTAGACCTCACATGCTGGAACTAAAGACCCTGCATGCTGTAACTAAGAGCCAGGGCCGCCAAATAAATATATACATGAGTATTTTTAAAAAAGGTCAATATATAATATTCAACTATATTTCTGTATAGTTGCAATGGATAATCTGAAAATGGAGTTAAGAAAACAATTCCAGTTATAATAGCATCAAAATTTGTTAATAAATAAATTTATTAATAAATTTAAGAAAAGAAGCACAAAACTTAGATATTCTGAAAAGACAAAACATGAATGAGAGAAACTTCAAAAGACTCAAATAAATTAAAAGACATATTCATGTTGTGATTCATGAAGATATAATAGTGTTAAAATGGCACCACTTTCCAAGTTGATCTATAGATTCAATGTTAAGCCAGTCAAAATTCTAGCTGGCTTCTTTGCAGAGACAGACCACTGATCCTAAAATTCATATGAAAATTCAAGACACTAAGAAGAACCAAACAATCTTGAAAAAGAACAAAGTTGGAACAAAATCACACTTCCTGATTTCAAAACTTACTACAAAGCTGCAGTAACCAAGACCATGTGGTACCAGCATAAGGATAGACATATGGGTGAGTGGAAAAGAACTGAAGAATGAAGGAATAAATCCTGACGTTCAGGTCAGTTGATTTCAATAGAATTCAAAGACAATTCAATGGAGAAAAAAATAGTCTTTTGTTGAACAAATAGTGCTGGAACAATTTGTTATCTACATGCAAAAGAATGAAACTGGATTCCTTCCTCACTTTTTGTACAAAAATCAACTCAAAATGTAAAAACTAGAAGTATAAAACCTTTAGAACACGGGTGCAAATCTTCCTGACTTTCAATTAGACAATCATTTGTTAGACATGACACCAAAACCACAAGCCAGGAAAGAAAACATTTGTAAGCTGGACCTCATCAGACTTAAAAACTTTAAAAGGACAGCATCAACAAAGTGAAAAGACAAGCTCCAGAATGGAAGTAATCTTCCATTTCAGATCATATATGTGATAAAGGATTTGCATTTAAAATATGTAAGAGCTCTCAAAAGAACACAAAACAAAACAAATAACTGCAAAAGAGGCTTCCTTGGTGGCTCAATGGTAAAGAATTCACCTGTCAGCGCAAGAGATACAGGTTCTATACCCAGGAAGATCCCACATGCCGCAGAGCAACCAAGTCCACGCACCACAACAACTAAGCCAGAACTCAGTGCACCAGAACTACTGAGCCAGCACACTACAGCCCTCAAGTGGCAACTACTGAGCTCATGCGCCACAATTGCTGAAGCCCACACACCCTACAGCTCGTGCTCTGTACCAAGAGAGGCCCCTGTTACAAGCCCACACACCACAGCCACAGAGCGGCCCCCACTTGCCGCCATCAGAGAAAAGCCTGTGCAACAACCAAGACCTAGCACAGCCGAAAGTAAATTAAAAAGAACCCAAACTCTTACAAAAGTCAACAATAAAAAGACAATCCAATTGAAAAGTGGAAAAAGGATGTGACTATACCTCTCTCTTTAAAAATACATACAAACTGTCAGAACTGCCATATGATCCAGTAATCCCACTGCTGGGCATACACCCCAAGGAAACCAGAATGAAATAGACATATGTACCACAATGTTCATTGCAGCACTATTTACAATAGCTAGGACATGAAAGCAACCTAGATGTCCATTGATAGATGAATGGATAAAGAAGCGATGGAATATTACTCAGCTATAAAAAGAAACACATCTGAGTCAGTTCTAATGAAGCGGATGAACCTGCAGCCTATTATACACAGTGAAGTAAGTCAGAAATAGACAAATACTGTATATTAATGCATATTTATGGAATTTAGAAAGACATTTGCTGCTGCTGCTAAGTCGCTTCAGTCGTGTCTGACTCTGTGCAACCCCATAGACGGCAGCCCACCAGGCTCCCCTGTCCCTGGGATTCTCCAAGCAAGAACACTGGAGTGGGTTGCCATTTCCTTCTCCAATGCATGAAAGTGAAAAGTGAAAGAGAAGTCGCTCAGTCGTGTTTGACTCTTAGCGACCCTGTGGACTGCAGCCCACCAGGCTCCTCCACCCATGGGATTTTCCAGGCAAGAGTACTGGAGTGGGGTGCCATTGCCTTCTTCGAACAGTACCAACCATCTTACCTGCAGAGTAGCAAAGGAAACACAGATGTAAAGAACAGACTTTTGGACTCAGTAGGAGAGGGCGAGGGTGGGATGATTTGAGAGAATAGCATTGAAACATGTATATCACCATACGTAAAACAGACGATCAGTGCAAGCTCTATGCATGAAGCAGGGCACCCAGAGCCAGTGCTCTGGGACAGAAGGATAGGGTGGGGAGGCAGGTGGGGGTTCATGATGGTGGGGAAACACATGTATACCGATGGCCAATATATGTTGATGTATGGCAAAAACTATCACAATATTGTAAAGTAACTATCCTCCAATAAAAATTAATATAAAAATACACGTATATATAAAAACTGTCAACAAGTACATAAAAAGATGCTCAACATCATTAGCCATCAAGGAAATGCAAATCAAAATCAAAATGAGTTATACCTTTAAACCAGATAATAACAAGTGTTTGGGAGAATAAAAAGAAGTTGGAATTCTCCACTGGTAGAAATTAAAGTGGTCCAGCTGCTGTGAAGAACAGCTGGGCAGCTTCCCAAAAGGTTAAACAGAGAGTTACCATATAATTCAGCAATTCCACTCTAACAGGTGTGTACTCAACAGAATTGAAAGTATCTGTCCAAACAAAAGTGTCTACAAGAACATTTACAGTAGTGTTGCTGCTGCTGCTGCTAAGTCACTTCAGTCGTGTCCGACTCTGTGCGACCCCATAGACGGCAGCCCACCAGGCTTCCCCGTCCCTGCGATTCCCCAGGCAAGAACACTGGAGTGGGTTGCCATTTCCTTCTCCAATGCATGAAAGTGAAAAGTGAAAAGTGAAGTCGCTCAGTTGTGTCAGACCCTCAGCGACCCCATGGACTGCAGCCTTCCAGGCTCCTCTGTCCACGGGATTTTCCAGGCAGGAGTACTGGAGTGGGGTAGTGTTACAATAGCCAAAAAGTGGAAATAACGAAACATCTGTCAAGATTAATAGATTAAAAAAAGAGGGTCATAGAACTTTTCTGATGGTCCAATGGCTAACACTCTGTACTACCAAGGCAGGGGACCAGGGTTCGATCCTTGGTCAGGGAACTAGATCCTACATGCTCCAACTAAAGATCCCGTATGCCAAAACTAAAGGATTCCACATGGTGCAACAAAAACCAAAGATCCCATGTGCCACAACCGAGACCTGGCACAGCCAAACAAATTTTTTAAGAAGATATATATACATACACACAGAGATATAGACACATACATATACAAAAATGGAAACAGTGGCTGACTTTATTTTGGGGGGGCTCCAAAATCACTGCAGATGGTGACTGTAGCCACGAAATTAAAAGATGTTTACTCCTTGGAAGAAAATTATGACCAACCTAGACAGCATATTAAAAAGCAGACACAATATTTCGCCAACAAAGGTCTGTCTAGTCAAACCTATGGTTTTTACAGTAGTCATGTATGGATGTGAGAGTTGGACTATAAAGAAAGCTGAATGCTGAAGAATTGATGCTTTTGAACTGTGGTGTTGGAGAAGACTCTTGAGAGTCCCCTGGACTGCAAGGAGATCAAACAAGTCCATCCTAAAGGAAATCAGTCCAGAATATTCGTTGGAAGGACTGCTGCTGAAGCTGAAACTTAATATTTTGGCCACCTGATGCGAAGCGCTGACTCATTTGAAAAGACCCTGATGCTGGGAAAGATTGAAGGCGGGAAGAGAAGGGGAAGACAAAGAATAAGATGGTTGGATGGTATCACCGACTCAATGGACATGAGTTTGAGAAAACTCCGGGAATTGGTGATGGACAGGGAAGCCTGAGGTTCCGCAGTCCATGGAGTCACAAAAAGTCGCACAACTGAGCAACTGAACTGAACTGAATATATATGAAAGAGGGCTACAGCCATACAACAAATACTGTTCAACCATTAAAAAAATGAAATACTGATACATGCTACAATAGGTATGAATCTTTAAAACATATATGAAGTGAGAGAAGCCAGTCACAAAAGACCACATATTGACTGTATGATTCCATTTAAACAAAATGTCCAGAATAGACAAATCTAAGACAGAAAGTATATATTCACTTCAGTTCAGTTCAGTCGCTCAGTCGTGTCCGACTCTTTGCGACCCCATGAATTGCAGCACGCCAGGCCTCCCTGTCCATTACCAACTCCTGGAGTTCACTCAGACTCACATCCATCGAGTCAATGATGCCATCCAGCCATCTCATCCTCGGTCGTCCCTTTCTCCTCTTGCCCCCAATCCCTCCCAGCATCAGAGTCTTTTCCAATGAGTCAACTCTTCGCATGAGGTGGCCAAAGTACTGGAGTTTCAGCTATAGCATCATTCCTTCCAAAGAAATTCCAGGGCTGATCTCCTTCAGAATGGACTGGTTGGATCTCCTTGCAGTCCAAGGGACTCTCAAGAGTCTTCTCCAACAGCACAGTTCAAAAGCATCAATTCTTCTGTGCTCAGCCTTCTTCACAGTCCAACTCTCACATCCATACATGACTACTGGAAAAACCATAGCCCTGACTAGACGGACCTTAGTCGGCAAAGTAATGTCTCTGCTTTTGAATATGCTATCTAGGTTGCTCAAAACTTTTCTTCCGAAGAGTAAGCGTCTTTTAATTTCATGGCTGCAGTCACCATCTGCAGTGATTTTGAAGCCAAAAAAAATAAAGTCTGACACTGTTTCCACTGTTTCCCCATCTATTTCCCATGGAGTGATGGGACCAGATTAGTCTTTTCCAATGAGTCAACTCTTCGCATGAGGTGGCCAAAGTACTGGAGTTTCAGCTATAGCATCATTCCTTCCAAAGAAATTCCAGGGCTGATCTCCTTCAGAATGGACTGGTTGGATCTCCTTGCAGTCCAAGGGACTCTCAAGAGTCTTCTCCAACAGCACAGTTCAAAAGCATCAATTCTTCTGTGCTCAGCCTTCTTCACAGTCCAACTCTCACATCCATACATGACTACTGGAAAAACCATAGCCCTGACTAGACGGACCTTAGTCGGCAAAGTAATGTCTCTGCTTTTGAATATGCTATCTAGGTTGCTCAAAACTTTTCTTCCGAAGAGTAAGCGTCTTTTAATTTCATGGCTGCAGTCACCATCTGCAGTGATTTTGAAGCCAAAAAAAATAAAGTCTGACACTGTTTCCACTGTTTCCCCATCTATTTCCCATGGAGTGATGGGACCAGATGCCATGATCTTACTTTTCCGAATGTTGACCTTTAAGCCAACTTTTTCCACTCTCCTCTTTTACTTTCATCAAGAGGCTTTTGAGCTCCTCTTCACTTTCTGCCATAAGGGTGATGTCATCTGCATATCAGAGGTGATTGATATTTCTCCCGGCAATCTTGATTCCAGCTTGTGTTTCTTCCAGTCCCGCGTTTCTCATGATATACTCTGCATAGAAGTTAAATAAGCAAGGTGACAATATACAGCCTTGACGTACTCCTTTTCCTAATTGGAACCAGTCTGTTGTTCCGTGTCCAGTTCTAACTGTTGCTTCCTGACCTGCATACAGATTTCTCAAGAGGCAGGTCAGGTGGTCTGGTATTCCCATCTCTTTCAGAATTTTCCACAGTTTGTTGTGATCCACACAGTCAAAGGCTTTGGCATAGTCAATAAAGCAGAAATCGATGTTTTTCTGGCACTCTCTTGCTTTTTCCATGATCCAGCAGATGTTGGCAATTTGATCTCTGGTTCCTCTGCCTTTTCTAAAACCAGCTTGAACATCAGGGAGTTCACGGTTCAGGTATTGCTGAAGCCTGGCTTGGAGAATTTTGAGCATTACTCTACTAGCATGTGAGATGAGTGCAATTGTGCGGTAGTTTGAGCATTCTTTGGCATTGCCTCTCTTTGGGATTGGAATGAAAACTGACCTTTTCCAGTCCTGTGGCCACTGCTGAGTTTTCCAAATTTGCTGGCATATTGAGTGCAGCACTTTCACAGCATCATCTTTCAGGATTTGAAATAGCTCAATTGGAATTCCATCACCTGCACTAGCTTTGTTCGTAGTGGTGCTTTCTGAGGCCCACTTGACTTCATATTCCAGGATGTCGGGCTCTAGATGAATGATCACACCATCGTGATTATCTTGGTTGTGAAGATCTTTTTTGTACAGTTCTTCTGTGTATTCTTGCCACCTCTTCTTAATATCTTCTGCTTCTGTTAGGTCCATACCATTTCTGTCCTTTATCGAGCCTATCTTTGCATGAAATGTTCCCTTGGTATCTCTAATTTTCTTGAACAGATCTCTAGTCTTTCCCATTCTGTTGTTTTCCTCTATTTCTTTGCACTGATTGCTGAAGAAGGCTTTCTTATCTCTCCTTGCATATTACCTTTTCTAATTAAATTATTTTTAAAAACAACCATGTTGTTCCTGTACTTATATGCTATGTCTTTGTAAATCCTAAAATAATTCTTATGAAATAATTTTTAAAGCACTTGAAAGCACAAATGCATGCTATGAATCAAAGAGAAAAGGCCTGGAATTTTGAAACAGCTAAGGAAAATGCACAGACCTTAAAGGCAGAAAACGAACTGTCTTTATTGAATGCTATCAAATGACCAAAACTTTCAAGTTAAATTCGAGTCTTCCTTTGAACTGAAAATTATTATCAATAATTAAGCCTTAATTTGCAAAATATTTGTATATTTTATAAAGGCAATCATCAGTGTAAAGCTGAAACTTACTAGATTTACATCACAGTAAATAATTTTAAGCTTAATACAACACATAAAGTATTTCTTGGAATACTAGAAATGGCATAACTTAGAGTCAGATATACAGTTTGAATTTTAGTCTGCTATTTATCATCTAGATGATCAACTATTTACTTGGTCTCTGCAAGCCTCAGTTCAGCCTCCTGTTAAAATCAAGAATTATAATATCTACTTCAGTATGAAAAGAAGCATTCCAACTACTTACTAAATGGGACGGTGAGGAGAGGAGGAGTGTTTGATTTCACTTTTTTTAAAAAAACTCTCTTTACCGTTTGAATTTTTCCACAACTTGTACATAATTTAAAAACATAACAAATATTCTAAAAATTTTAAACTCTACTTTAGGAGGTTCTTTTGGAGATATTTCGTAAGACATCGACACATAGCAGACTCAGTTAAACTTCCTCACTCCTTCCATTGCCTCTCTATTAATAACACTGAATTCAGGTGAACAAAACTTGGAAGAAGAAAAGTTAAACATTTATTTTTCTGAAGGCTGTCGTTATCAAGAAGGAGATAAAGTGCAATAAAACTAAGCATTTAAAACACTTCTTCAAACCATACCTAAGAATTTAATCTGAATTTCCATGTTTACTGATTCTAATCATTTTATTGTGATACTTTTTAAGGTTTTTGGTTGTTTTTGTTTTTTCAATATAAAATAACACTATCCGGTGAAAAGGAAACTTGATACCTTAATCCTTTCACCAACAAGACAAATTCAGGATTCAGTCCAGAGAACAGTTACCACTGAAAACACAATACAAATATAAATGACTATTAACTATCTAGCAAGTAAGATAAAACATAAGCTCCACCTTTTTTGTTTTGACAGTACATTGAATAAATGAATAATTTAATTGATCTAGGTTGTCACCTTATACACCACAGAAAATTGTAAGAATTAAAACATTCTCTTCCATATGCTCATTAACAGATGAATAAAGTGAATATCAGGAGGCAAAGTCGTTTTGCAGGTCAAAAAGGTACTATTTTAAAATCATCAACCTACACTGGAACCACTTAAATTGGTAATGGGGCCTTTGATAGCTTGTCTTAAAAACTGAGTCATCAGACTTTTACAAGCATCTAACTGTACCCACAGAAGTGTATTAACTAGCATTTCTCATTAAGTTTGTGTAAGGACATAATTAAACCCTCATGTCTTTTAACCTTTACAAATTCTATTCTGGACTAGTAGTACATTTATTACTGAGAAAGAATATCCTGGAGTGTTATTGCCGTTTTTTAACTATTTCGAGAACGTATCTCTGAAATGCGGAAACACTCAGTAGATTTCAGAAAGATACAACAACAATGATTCACGTAACTATCTCAACATCACGCAGTGGTTGAACGGGACAAAGTTAAAGCAGTGAAAGCCAATAGACAAGGGAGTCCCCAGCTCCCAAGCCTTCTCCTTTCCATTTCTTGCAAGACACTTCAAAACTCCAACTCCAAAGACCAAAGTTCGTCTCAGTCCCAGCGTATAAAGACAACCTCCAAACGGTGCTTCTCCCGGCCATCGAAGACAGGCGCAGGGGTGGCAGGATGGCCGCCCCGCCCCGGAGCGGCGGGCGGAAAGGAGGGACACCCGTGACTCACCCACCCTGGGCCCACCGCCAGGCCGCCCGCGGGCTCGGGACCAGGCTCGTAGCGCCCCCACGAGGCGGGCAGGCCTCCTCCACAGAGGCCCCCTCCCCAGCCGAAACCCCTCCCCGGGAGAGGCCCGGGCTGCGCACCGACCTGAGGCTCCAGCTCTTCCCGCAGGTCCCAGCCCCGAGCGGGAGCCCTCGCCCCGCCCCGCGGCCTGCGAGCATGCGCGTCCGGCCCGACCGCGACTGCGCGCCCCCGAGCGTGCTCGCCGGCTCACGCCGCCGCCGGGGAGGCCGGGCGAGGCCGCGGCGGAGGCGGAGGCCCGCTCCCTGGGCGGTGCGCGCCCCCCGCCCTGCGGTTCACAGGCGACATTGGCCCGCGGCACCCAAAGTCCGTCCTCCCCGTTAGGCGGCTAGCGCCGGAGGGGAGGGGATAGCCAGGAAGGCAGGAAGCTGTGGCTTAAAAGGGCAGCCCGCGCCGGGCCCTTCCTCCCTCCGTCCGTCTCCGGGCCTGTGCGAGCGCCTCTGCTCCGTGGCCTCCGTCCCGCCGCCATGTACCGGTGCCTGGGTGAAGCGCTGCTGCTGTCCCGCGTCGGGCCCGCCGCGCTGGGCTCCGTGGCTGCCGACGCGGCCGTGCTGCTGGGCCGGGCCCGCGGGCAGGCTGCCGCAGCCGTCGCCGCCCCGCAGCCGGGGCTCGTGCCACCCGCCCGGCGACACTACAGCGAGGCGGCGGCCGACCGCGAGGACGACCCCAACTTCTTCAAGATGGTGGAGGGCTTCTTTGACCGCGGTGCCAGCATCGTGGAGGACAAGCTGGTGGAGGACCTCAAGACCCGGGAGACCGAGGAGCAGAAGCGGAACCGGGTGCGTGGCATCCTGCGGATCATCAAGCCCTGCAACCATGTGCTGAGCCTGTCCTTCCCCATCCGGCGCGACGACGGCTCCTGGGAAGTCATCGAGGGCTACCGGGCCCAGCACAGCCAGCACCGCACGCCCTGCAGGGAGGTGAGCCCCCTGTGCCCTGCCCCGCCCCGCCCGGCCTCCAGCCTCGGGGGTTCACCGCTCAGCCCAGCCCGGGCTGGTACCGTCGCCCTCCCACGCTGTCCCCGTTCCCCCAAGTCCCGGCCTCAGCTGTGTCAGGCTCCGATGGATAGTGAATTTTCTGCTCCATCACCACCCCGTAGTTGGTCCTCCCCACCACGAGCTTGTTGATGCTGTATGCAGAAGACATTACATTGCTCTTTTGATCCTAGGCACTGTGGCAAACAGTGTGGGTCTTGACGAAAAGAAAATGACAGCCCCATCTGTCTGCCTCTGCAAGATTTTGTGATCTATGACTCCAGCGAATGCAAAGCATGAAATAATTGTTCTCGGATTTTTTCACTCTTTCACAGTAGTGACAGATGATACAGGAACAGAACAAAATGAATCGCAATCTAGTTTTACTAACTAAATGAATTTATTCATTATAGTCGATCTTTTAAATTATTTTCCCGCTGTGGCAGCTTTGCACACACACACAAAATGGTAATACATGAACAGTGTAACATCAGACAAACACCGAGGGTGGACCTAAAGGGTGTAGACTGCAAGACAGCCTGCGAGCCAATGGAATGAAGTAGCTGTGGGGGTGTGTACTGGTCCAGGCTAGCACCACATTTGAGTTTGAGGGGGAAAAGTACTTGAAGAAAGGGGTTGAATCAGCTAGAATTTGAGAGTCACCAGGTTTTGAATGTCCGTAGATTTGGCTTCTGCAGTCAGATTGCTTTTTTTGAGCAAAAAAAAAAAAGGCTCCCCTCTCTTTTTTACTCCTCAAAAATCACACAGTGCACTTTTAATCCTGCTTAACAGTGGCAAAACCACTTTTTTCTACTAAAAAATTGTGTAGAATAAAGAACTGGGGGAGGTAGAATCCAGCTGGGGATTGCCTAATAAGCACAGAGGATGTTGGGCTGGACCTCTTTGTTTCAGTAAATCAGGTCCAGTGTTCTGTTATACTGGCTGGCTTCTAAGGATGATTTTAGAAATCTCTCTAGGAGGAAAGTTTGCGCTCTGCTGGCATTCTTAGCCCAGGAACAAAGGTTGCTTCAGACTGCTTAATGATTTACTTTTACTTCTTGCTAAATTTGCATTGACCCCACCCACTTCTAGGACTTAACCTTTAGAGCTTAATTATCCTCTAGCTCTCAATTTCCTCTTTTAAAACCAACTTTTGAACTTCTTTGATCTCAGATTTCCCATTGCAGCCCCAATACTGTATAAAACACACTCTGTCCATCTACACCGCCTGCCTTCTTCCTCTCCACTCCCTTATTCTCAAAACCAGCTATTCACATTCCGGCTCCCTAGAGAAGCAAAGATGTTAGAAGAGGCCAAGTTAGCAAATATTAAATTGTAGTTGCTTCTGAAGAGTGGACATCACGTTTATGTGCCTTGTTGACATTATTTTCCAGTTGCTTAAGAGATACGCAGCTAAACCAATATATTTGTTTTCCTGCAGGATCTGAGTTCATTTCTTTAAAGTTCTTTATATTCTGTTCCTTTATGCCATGTCCTCTCCTATGATGAGTCACAGCTCCACAAACTCACTAAAGCAACTGAAGTTTGCTCTAGATCCTCTTCATCTTGCCACAGTTTTTAATACCAAAACATTAATAAATTGCATCAGCTATAGAAAACACTTACTGTAGCGCTTGTTCCTACTAGGTTCCAGTAACTAGAATGTTAAGATACAATTCTCTGTTCTTTTTATCCTGTTTACAAGAAGGTTTGCTACTGAAAGCACTGCTAAATCCCAGCATATAAACAGAAACTGAATTGCACCTAATAAGTAGTAGCAAGCATTGCAAGATAATACGAAAGAAAATCAGCGTGTATAAACTGATGAGTATATTATTTTAAGGAATACAGAGGGAGAGGGATTGGGAAGGATTATGTAGCTATGAAGGCTCTTCAACATATTTTAGATTTCTTAAGATAATGAACAGGATACTAAATAGATGATCTACAAAACAGAGGTACTGTAGACATCCATACTTTGCTTTATGACACTCTGGAATCTTCCTACCCATTAATCATCCCCATCTTATTGCAGAGAATGCATATTCCAAGAAGGACTTATTTTCAGTGGGTTTTTCTTTTTCCCTTCTAATTAAATACTACAAGGAAGTTATTAACTATTTTTAGAAATACAACATGTATTAGGTGATTGAGACTTTTTAAATGCTTTGGATTAGCCATGTGAACTTACCCTCCTAAGCACACTTCTCTCCCCATCTTCACTCAGCTGCTTCTCAACCAGCTTGTTGGAGTTGGGGAGGACCCTTGTCTGCTCTTCACCGTCATTCCCTCCAATCCTCAGCTTTCTAATCTGTCTTCAAGAGCAACCTTACACCTGAGTTTTCCAACATAAACTTCTTAAGGTTGAAACAAAACAACAATCTAATTTATAAGCTCTGTAAGGGAAACAGGTGGTTTTAAGAACTGACGGTGGCTAATGTGTACTTTATACCAAGTAAATATTTAATAATACATTGTGTTTTTATGCTTCTCTTTTCCCACATACCATGTTTAAAGGAAGCCAGTAGGTTTGCATCTGTTAAGGATTTGCAAAAGAGTGTGCTTCATGCTCTGACGGAAAGTTTCAAGAGAGGCCTTAGATATTTTCAGCAAAGATTAATCTTGTGGAATTTGCTTTGAGAAGACTTTCAAACGTGCTGAAAACATTATCAGTGATTATTCCTATTAACTTTCTCAGAATAAACCCTCTGTGTTTTATTGGCTATGGTTCTACCTGAGATTAATGTACCTTTTTAGAAGAAAAATTATTTAACTTTTTGGAGAGAAGTAGAGAGATTGATGATAGCAGTTCATTCCTGCAAGAGTCAATTTACTTTCTGTTCTCTCCAGTCCTCCCATCCCCCACTCCCTTTTAGTCCTCAGACTAAAAATGTTGAGTCCAAATTCCTGTGACTGACTTTTCCTCTCAGAACTTTCTAAAATTATCATTTCAATGAAGCTGATGTAATTCTGATACATTGTCTTATTTAGCTGCAAATGTCAGCACCAGAAAAAGTGTATATTAACCCATTGACTTATTTTTTAAGAACCAAAATGCAAAAAAGAAACAGTAGGAGGTAGATGGTCTTTGTTGTCTTTGGGCAGCTGATGTAGGGGGTGGGGCAGGGAAGCCAGATAAGGGTTGGAGTTAATACAGCATTGAAGCCCCCCTTCAGCCTTCGGGATCTGATTTGGTGGTAAATAATAGTACTTTGGGGAAAACTGTAGAAAGTACTGATACTGTTTCAAAATGAGACCTCCTCTGCTTTCACTGAAAAAAAAGTGTTTCCGATTTATTTCTCTTATGCAGAATTGACAACGGTCAAAACATAGGTAAGTTTAAATAAATTCACACTGTGTAGTGTGTTTAGAGCGAGTCTGTATCTATATATTTAACTCAGTCTGAAAGGTCATTTAGAGCGCAGGTAGCTTATGTGTCTTCTACCCTCTAGCCCTCAGCCCTGTGGTAGTAGCTCTGTTGTTCTTTTTAATATTGTTAAGTTAAATATGAATTGGTGTTGCTGTTATAAAAGTCTTTTTATTTCATGGAGCCAGATGCTTTCCCCAGAAATACTAGGGAATGAAAAGCCATGATAATGGAGGAGACCTATACAAGAGACCTGATTGTCCTTCCGGCTTCCTGTCGCTTGGTGTGAATTCCTCTAGCTAGTTTGCTTTGGCAGTGAAAAGCCCTATATGCAGAAAGATAAACACTACTTACTTACTCATTATGCAAAGGACACGTTGCAGAAATTGGGGCATCAAAAATTTGAGGACAAACATCAATAGTATGTATCAAACTCCAGTAAAACTGACATTTAAATTGCTAAGTGTAGAGAATTACTTAGACTTTATAACTTATATAAGTGAGTTCGCTCAGTCGTGTCCGACTCTTTGCGACCCCATGGACTGTAGCCCACCAGGCTCCTCCCTCCATGGGATTCTCCAGGCAAGAGTACTGGAGTGGGTTGCCATTTCCTTCTCCAGGGGATCTTCCTGACCCAGGGATCGAACCCGGATCTCCTGCGTCCAGGCGGACGCTTTAACCTCTGAGCCACCGGGGAAGCCCCCTTATAACTTATATAGTGGGAAGAAATTGGCTTTAGCGCTGTTGGTGATAATTTAGATTGCTTAATAAAATTGTTTCATATCCAGTTATGTTAAAGATAACTGAGGGCTTTGCCAGGAACCTAATAAAGCCTATAAACCCAATAAAGCCTAAAATATCAAATCAACTTCTGGATGTTGAAAATTCCTAGGCTATATAGTCTCTGACATGAGACTTTTTTTTTCTGAGTATTTTGCATTATAATTAGATTGTTATAAATAATGAAGGAGAAAACCTTTAATGGCACTTTAATGAAGCATGTTGGTTCATAAATGGGCCCATAACTGCTCCACCCCACAAATCCCTGTTAAAATACAAATGTTCTAATAATTTGTGAACATTTGTGAATAATTGTGAATAATTTTTGTGAATGTTTGTGAAAGTTATAAAATGAAGCAGCTGTATTCCCAGTCCTTTCCTACAAGATAACCGTGAACAGTCTTAAGACCACAACTGTTATCTAAAACTGACCTGGCTATCCAGATGAATCGATGTTTTCGCCTTTCCAGAGGCAGAGATTAATGCAGATTGAAGTACACTGTCAAGACTGAAGTGTGTTAATGTATGAAATACTACTAATAAAGGCAGGAAAGTTTTCCTGAAGGGCAAGAAGACAGTCTGGGAGAGGGCTGCTCAGAATATATCTGCTGCTACTGCTGCAAAGTCGCTTCAGTCACGTCCGACCCTGTGCGACCCCATAGACGGCAGCCCACCAGGCTCCCCCATCCCTGGGATTCTCTAGGCAAGAATACTGGAGTGGGTTGCCATTTCCTTCTCCAGAATATTTCTGATTACCTTTCAAAAGGCAGCTGTACCTGGGAGAGTCTGCCTTCACAAAGGTCAACTGGCAAAACAAAGGGACTAGATAACATTTGTTGAGTCTTACACCATTCATTTCTCTAAGAGCGTTTCATACATCACTGCTTTGATTTCCTCAGAACAGCTCATGAATGCACTGTTGAGCCACTGCATCTGTTTTCTGATGCAGATACTAAGGTTAAAGAATGAGGTCTTCTTTGCGGGCTGAGAGGGTTACACAGCAGTAAGTAGTAGGTTCCAGTTCAGGTTCTAGCCATATTCCAGCACCCACCTTCTTAGTCTTTACTGTCTGGATTTATTCATGCAAAAAGTTAAAAATTGAATCATGTAAGAGTTAATCAAAATTTATTACTAGTCAGTGCAATAATTTTTTAAATGGCTTTCTTCTGGGTGTCTCTTCCTATAAACTAAGCAAACTTGATCGTGAATCGCTATTACTTCTCTTGACTGTTCCTGGCGAAAGTCTCTCAGACCTTCTACTTTTTCTGAATTGCTTCTTGGCTAATTGAAAATGTGAAAGATGACACAAATGAAAATTATAAAGACTGACTTTTCTTTCCTAAAAAGTGTTAGCTGTTCAGTCGTGTCCAACTCTGCAACCCCATGGACAGTAGTCCACCAGGCTCCTCTGTGCATGGAATTCTCCAGGCAAGAATTCTGGAGTGGTTAGCCATTCCCTTCTCCAGGGGATCTTCCCAACCCAGGAATGGAACCCTGGTCTCCTGCATTGCAGACGGATTCTAGTGACACAGTTGAAAGCCCTGTGAATAATATGTTGCTGCAGTAGGAGTTCAAGGAAGATGCCAGAGAAAAACTGTCTAGAGGTAGGTAAAGCTGGATAGGACTTAGATTGGGAAAAGATCATTTCAGATAAAGAGATATCAAAGAGGAGGTGACCATAGCTCTAGCAGGAAGCAGGACTGCGTGTGTTGGGACTGTGAGGACAGACTGTGTGTGTCAATAGTGAAAAGTAAGGTTTTATAGCATAAATATTCATTTGATTACTAATACAGAGCTTTTAAAACCCGTGTAATTTCCTGAGTGATAGGGGTTCTGAGCGTGCCCATTGTTGCAATATTTGGCCTTCGACTCTTGTTGCTAACACAGAGCCCCTGAAATCCTTGTAATTTCCAGAGTTATGGGGGAGGCAGGAGCATCCTATACAGAGTTCTTAAAGCCCTTAGAATTTCCTGGGTGAATAAGAGCACCTTTTGTTCTGATGAACCAATTCTTGGCTCCTTGATAGCTTCAGGACTCCCGTACAGGTAGGGTGCATGGAATGGAGAGTCAAAGATAACTCGGTTTTCTCCTCTGAGACACTGATAGAAAAACTGGTATTAGGGAAAGAAGTGTTACGAGGAGAGAGGATTGGACTTTGAAAATAAAGGAAATCTGGTGTAAAATGGTCCCTAGGAAAAACTACAGGCATGCATTTTTCTCAGCTTTATCCTTGCAAAGTATAGTCCCTGTGGCACTTGTCCCTACCTTGCCTCCAGTATCCCCATAATTCTTCTCTTCCTCTCTGAAGATCCCTCTCAGATATCTCCTAGACTTGTAAATAATAGATACGAAACTAGATATCTGAAAGTTTGAGCCTTTACCTCTTCGAACCTTTTTATAACAAATTCTTGTCTTTTACTAAATGTTACCTACTGTACATTCACAAGTCTTACTAGCATCATTCCCAAGACCTATTTGGTGTGAAGGTGTGACTAAGTTTAGTATTATTATCAGAGTAAGGAATCAATAAAACACAAATTAACAGAATCTTCCCTCCTCCCCTTAATGCATATTCTTTCCTCCATCTGTTGGGCAGTAAGTTAAATACTTAAACACAAAACAGAGCTATATGTTCTATAGATATGTATGTACATAATTGCAGGGAAATGGCTTGGAAGGGTACATATACATTTAAGTTGCTAAGAATATTCACCTCTAAAGAATGAGGTCCTGAGTGGTAATCAGGAGACATCTGCTTTTTCGTATTTGAATTTTGATGAAAACAGGCATATATGTTATGTAATTTTGAAATTTTAATGAAAAGAAATACATTTTCCATTCCATTTTTTCAGCATCTGCTAAACATTCACTTCCAGAAGGCTTAGATTTATCTCTCCAAAGTGCTTAAAATAAAAATTTTGATAATAGGTTAAAACCGTGAAGTGTTCCTGCCTTCTTACATGGATACTTTCAAAAGCAGTTCTTAGCTCCTGAACTAAATATTCCTTCCTGAGGCTCAAGGAATCTTTGTGAGTATTTTATATGGCTATTACTTGCTGGTGGGTAGGTACTGGTTTCTCACTGCTTCTTTGCCTTCTCTCCTCATTTTAAATTTAGTTATGGTCTTTCACTGCAAATTAGGGGATTATATTATTGAGAAAATAGGTTCTAATGAGTAAATGGCAAGTGCGGTAGTGCATGAACTTTTTCCCTTTATGGGTTTCTATGCTTGTGGCAGAACTCTTGGTTATTGAGTATAGTTTCTGAAAATACAAAATACAGATGGGAGTCAAATTTCTAATCCATAAATCAAACCCCATTAAAAGACCCAGGTTCAAGTGACTTTTAAAACCATTTGAATTTACATGAATGTATTTAGTTAATAATTCATCATAAAAAAACAAAGCTTCCTTAGTCGCTAAGAGCTTTTTGTGTGTTTTGATTTTGAGTCAGCGAGGAAAAGGAAGAAAAATTCAAACTACTCAGTAGTGGTTTTCACTGTGACTTTTTCAGCGTAATCAGCTGTTGTGTTTTCTTTATCACCATAGCAACGTAGCCAGTTTTTGCTTTCGATTTTTTTCCTTCTAGAAAAACTTACTGTACACCAATCTTAGGCTCTTGAAGGTAGTAAGGAAAATCTTTGGGAATTAAGTTAAAAGGCTGAGAAACATTCCGTGCTGTGTCTGGTTTGCAGACGTCTGCATTTCACTGATGTTCTTTTCAAACATCTGGATACTAGTTAGCTCAAAATAAGTATATATTAGGTTGACTTCTCTGGAGAATCAAAGGAGTGACTACAAAGTTCTATTACCAACCCTTCCTCCAGTGTTACTAAGTTTGATAAATAAACACTGTCATGGGTGGTGTTTCTTTAGTTTACTCTGGTGAATTGAAAGCACAGATTACTGTCAGCCGTGGTCCTTGACTTGAGACCTCGTTTCTTTCTCTTTTTTAATTTTTGTTTTATACTCAATATAGTTGATTTGCAATGTTGGTTTCAGGTGTAGAGCATACTGATGGAGTTATATGTATGTTTGTTTCTATTTTTCAGATTCTTTCCCATAGAAGTTATTACAGAGTACTGAGTAGAATTCCTGTACAGTAGACCTACCTATCCAGTAGGTCCTTGTTGATTTATTTTATATAGTGTGTATATGTTAATCCCAACCTTCTAATTTATTCCTTTCCCCACGCCCCATTTCTTATGACATTAGACCTGTGGTCCACACCTCCATAATCACCCAGCTCCCTGTCTAGCGCACCCAGCTGTGGACTCAGGCTTTCCATCGGAAGCGTCTACCTCCATTATTACATCTGTTGTTCAAAGACACAGTTGATCTCTTCGCAAACACTAGTAATGCCAATGTCAACATGGGCTCTGAGGCTTTAGGACACCCCAAAACTCTGACGCACTTTTCTCCGTTTCTTCCTTTTAGTTTCTGTCCCTGTACCCCATCCAATCTCTGTTGGTCTTGCTTACCTTTAGCCTTCTCTGCCACAGAAAAGAGGGAAAGAAAGCCTTGGTTCTATTAAAAAAAAAAAAAAATGAGAATATTCATACTGAAAATAAGGTCCTTCTTGCTTCATTTTGGTTTAAAATGTTTTAAGTTTTTCTGATTTTCTTTTATGCATGTGGGTATTTGGCTTTATGCGTAACTTTGTCTTAATACAGTATCTCCCAATCCACTGAATTTACAAATTTAGTGGAAATATTGTCTTCTTGGCAGTCATATTCTTAACATCACTTAGAATGTGAAGAATTTTTCAGGTGGCAATATATTTTTAGTAATTTTCTTTGATTTCCAATCCCAAAGGAAGAAGAGTAACTAGTTATCCCTTGGGTGGAAGTAATTTCCTATATTACTGGAGTCTGTTAACCTGTTGTCTCGAGTGTTTAGTGCAGAGTACTTGTTGAGGTTGTTTTTTTCCCCCTCAGGTTGATAGTGTGAGTCACTCTGTACTAGTATATCTGCTGATTTCCAGAATTAAAAAATTCATGTATTACTAATTAGAAAGTTAAAAGCATATGTCTTCTTTAGCCCAGGCACCCCTTGCACTGGTTTCTAGGTTCCTCTCTGTGTCTGCCCTTATCTGTTCCAAGGCTTATTCCCCTGACTCCACTACTTTCCTTGTAGTCGTCCCTTGCCTCAATTCACTGGAAGTCGTCATTGGTTCCTAGCCTGCAGAAAATGCCTGTGGAATGAGAGGTAATTTATGTAACTACTGTTCTTCAGTGTCTTTGAGTTGAACTCTGTAAATGGGTGTGGCTAGGAAAGAAAATTTCACTTTACAAACAGGAATTCCTGGGTACCATCCAGTGGAAACGTTTTTTCTTACATGCACAGTTTCTGACTCATCATTCCACAACTTCTGCAATAAAATAGACGTTTTGTTTACACCATGCAGGAAGAAGGGTCTGGTTCCCAATGAGCATTTAAGTCTAGAACTTAAATTTCTGATTTCTGAATGTTAATATTTCAAGCTGTTTTCATTGAAGGCACTAGTTATGAGCACTGGGAAGGGAAAGTAACTTCCCCCACCTAAGAGAAGAAGGGGGACTTCCCTGGTGGCCCCGTGATGAAGACTTCCCCTTCCAATGCGGGGGGTGCTGGTTTGATCCCTGATTGGGGAGCTAAGGTCTCACATGCCTCCTGGTGAAAAAACTAAAACACACAACAGAAACAGGACTGTAGCAAATTCAATAAAAAACTGGTCCACATTTAAAAAAAATCTTTTAGAAAAAAGAAGTTCATATAATTTAGTGACTACTTGCACAGACTCATATTTAACTTATATGAAGAGTACATCATGAGAAATGCTGGGCTGGAAGAAGCACAAGCTGGAATCAAGATTGCCAGGAGAAATATCAATAACCTCAGATATGCAGATGATAACCACCCTTATGGCAGAAAGGGAAGAGGAACTAAAAAGCCTCTTGATGAAAGTGAAAGAGGAGAGTGAAAAAGTTGGCTTAAACCTCAACATTCAGAAAACCAAGATCATGGCATCTGGTCCATCACTTCATGGCAAATAGATGGGGAAACAGTGTCAGATTTTATTTTTTGGGCTCCAAAATCACCACAGATGGTGACTGCAGCCATGAAATTAAAAGATGCTTACTCCTTGGAAGGAAAGTTATGACCAACCTAAACAGCATATTAAAAAGCAGAGATATTACTTTGCCAACAAAGGTCCATCTAGTCAAGGCTATGGTTTTTCCAGTGGTCATGTATGGATGTGAGAGTTGGACTGTGAAGAAAGCTGAGCACTGAAGAATTGATGCTTTTGAACTGTGATGTTGGAGAAGACTCCTGAGAGTCCCTTGGACTGCAAGGAGATCCAACCAGTCCATCCTAAAGGAGATCAGTCCTGGGTGTTCATTGGAAGGACTGATACTGAGGCTGATACTCCAATACTTTGGCCACCTCGTGTGAAGAGTTGACTCATTGGAAAGGACTCTGATGCTGGGAGGGATTGGGGGCAGAAGGAGAAGAGGATGACAGAGGATGAGATGGCTGGATGGCATCACCAACTCGATGGACATGAGTTTGGGTGTACTCCGGGAATTGGTGATGGACAGGGAGGCCTGGCATGCTGCGATTCATGGGGTCGCAAAGTCGGACACGACTGAGCGACTGAACTGAACTGCACAGACTCTAAAAGCACACTGATAAAAAGGGCTTTATATATAATAAGAAAAATGCTGATTCTTAATAGTGTACTACTTTATCACCTGTATGAATTTATCTTGAGAAGTTAAAATCAAAGTTCACTGAACTGCTTAAAATGCTATCCATTTAGACTTTTGAAATGTACATTTCTTTGCTATTTGCCACTACTTTGTAATACTTATTATAGAAGTGAAAATAGTTAAGTGTGAAGTGTTGACCACATGCAGACACTGTGCCAGCTGCCTCATACACATTATCCCAAGCAGTTCTGGCATGAAGCCTAATAGCATTGCTTATACTTCATTGCTCAACCAGGTGAGCAGGTGCAGACGTCCATTGCAGTTGCTATTTGGGTGGGCATTCACTGTTAGAAAATGATAGGCAATACACCCAACCCAGATTCCTGACCTAGCTTAGTTTCCACTAAATGATATGCCTGCTGCTTAGTCACTTCAGTCACGTCCAACTCTGCAGCCCTATGGACTGCAGCCTGTCAGGATCCTCTGTCTATGCGATTCTCTAGGCAAGAGTCCTAGAGTGGGTTGTCATACCCTCCTCCAGGGTATCTTCCCAACCCAGGGATCAAACCCATGTCTCCTGCATTGCAGACAAGACTACTGCTGAGCCACCAGGGAGGCCCCATTAACATGCCTAAGTAATGCCTATTCATTCAGTTCAGTTCAGTCGCTCAGTCGTGTCCGACTCTTTGTGACCCCATGAACTGCAGCACACCAGGCCTCCCTGTCCATCACCAGCTCCTGGAGTTCACCCAAACTCATGTCCATCGAGTCAGTGATGCCATCCAGCCATCTCATCCTCTGTCGTCCCCTTCTCCTCCTGCCCCCAATCCCTCCCAGCATCAGAGTCTTTTCCAATGAGTCAGCTCTTCGAATGAGGTGGCCAAAGTATTGGAGTTTCAACTTTAGCATCACTCCTTCCTATTCATTAATTTGTGTAAACACATTTTAGTATTTAAGTAATTTTTTAGCTTAAAAGGACATAAAAGTTCTAAGATTTTATTGAAGTAAATTAAAGATAAGAAGAAGAGGAAAATATCCTCTGTTCATAGATTGGAAGAATTCATAATATTAAAATGTCCATAATACCAAGGTAATCAATGGGTTTAATGCAACCCCTATCAAGATCTCATAACAGTTTCTCAAAGAAGTAGAAAAAAATAATCGTAAAATTTGTATGGAACCACAGAAGATCTTGTATAGCCAAAACAATCTGGAGAGAAAAGAATAAAGCTGGTGGTATTATGCTCCCTGACTTCAGACTATACTACAAAGTTACAGCAATCAAAACAGTGTATTTCTGGCACAAAAAAGACACACAGATCAATGGAACAGAATAGAGAGCCCATAAATAAGCCCATACACTTACATCAATTAATCTACCAAAAAGGAGGCAAGAATATACAATTGGGAAAAGATACAAAAATAAACTTGAAACTTAAGATCGGAAACCATAAAACTTTTAGAGAAAAACAAAGGCAGAACACTGACATAAATCATAGCAATATTTTTTTTGGATCTGTCTCCTAAGGCAAAGGAAACCAGCAACAAAGTGAAAAGACATTATCTACTGTCTGGGAGAAAACATTTGGGTTAAACATCTAAAGTATATAAACAGCTCCTACAACTCCATACTAAAAAGACAATCTAATTTAAAAATAGAAGACCACAAATAGCAAATGTTGGTGAGGAAGTAGAGAAAAGGGAACACAGTAGAGCTGGTGGGAGTGTTAATTGGTGCAGCCAATTTCTGGAAAACTGGAGGTTCCTTAAGAAAAATAAAGATAGAACTACCATAGGATTTAGCAGTTCCACTTCTGGGAATGTATATGAAAATACTAATTTCAAAAAGATACATGCACCTCAGTGTTTAGCAGCATTATTTGTAATAGCCAAAATATAGAAGCACTCTTTAAGTGTCCAACAGATGAGCAGATAAAGATGTGGGGTGCATATATTTTATATATTATATACATTTGAATATCTATATGTTGTTATTCAGTTGCTAAGTCATGTCTGACTCTTTGTGACCCCATGGACTGCAGCACACCAGGCTCCTCTATCCTCCACTATCTCCCAGAATTAGCTCAAATTTATGTCCATTGAGTTGGTGATGCCATCAAACCATCTCATCCTCTGTCGCCCTCTTCTCCTCCTGCCCTCCGTCTTTCCTAGCATCAGGATCTTTTCCAGTGGGTCAGCTTTCCATGTCGGTGGCCAAAATATTGGAGCTTCAGCATCAGTCCTTCCAATGAATTTCCAGGGTTGATTTCCTTTAGGATTGACTGGTTCAGTCCAAGGGGCTCAAGTCATCTCCAGCACCACAATTCAAAAGCATCAGTTCTTTGGTGCCCAGCCTTTTTCTATGGTCCAACTCTCATATCCATTCATGCTGCTAGAAAAACCATAGCTTTGACTATACAGACGTTTGTGGGCAAATCTTTTTCTCTAAAATATCAGAATACTTGAATCAAATTCAGTGCTCATTCTGTTGGGGCATACAGGATCTTAGTTCTCTGATTAGGGATCGAGCTTGTACCCCTTGCATTGGAAGGCAGAGTCTTAACCACTGGGACACCAGGGAACTCTATCCGTTACTGACTCTTTAATTATAAGCTACCTTAATTGTTCTTTAAAAAGTGTGGACATTTTGAGTTCTTGTTTGTTTTTTTTTTAACATGCTGGAAGGATGTTCTAAATACATCCCCTTCTTTCTCACCCCATCTTTTTTTTTTAAACAACCAGGTATCCGTTACAGCACGGATGTGAGCGTAGATGAAGTAAAAGCCCTGGCTTCTCTGATGACATATAAGTGTGCAGTGGTGGGTAAGTGATCTCCTTTGTTGCTGCCTAATAAGAACTCTGGAAAAATATGTTTGCATACAAGGTTACTTTTAAGATGTTAGAGAAATATACATTAGGAGAAGTGTTTGGGGTTTGTTTTGCTTTTTTTTAGGTTGCAAAAGACTTACATCACTTTTTTCTATAAGTCTTGGTTTACCTTTTTCTAAATGGGAGACTTTTTATAGGAATTAACTGAATTTTCCCGAAGTGTAGATATTTGTTTAAATCGCTTTCTATACTCTGTGAATAAGACCAAACCACAGTACAAGAAAAATAGTTTGTTACATTTTAGACATAGTAAGGCACTCTGATTAGATATGCACTGCAATTTGCATCCTCTTAGAATTTATATCACATCATTTTAGGAGAGAGCATTGTGGGCTTATTTACTGAACTTTCTGAAACTAAAGCTACAAGCATCACACTGTCATAGTATTACATAGTGCTTTCTGCCTTTTTAATTCTTTTATCCTTTGTATGGAATAACAGCTTTCAAACTTCTCTTTCAGATGTGCCATTTGGAGGTGCCAAAGCTGGTGTTAAGATCAATCCCAAGAACTATACTGTAAGATCAAAATGACGTTAGTGCACATGGCACCTTCATAAAAGGCTTGAAATCACTGTGCTTCTGTGCGTCCCTTATACCGGTGAGATTAGTAGTTCCTTTGCTTTGAAAAGCAATAGAGAAACAAGTAGACAGCTAGCGCCTTGAATGTTCTGCCAGATAAAGCTCGCCTGCTCACAGCAGCGTCCTGTTTCATTTTCCTACTTGGTTAAAAGGTAGTAAGTATACATTCATATTCTTAGGCATTTGTGTACATGTTTATTATATATAGCTGTAATGTTAATACACTATATATAAATATATACTAATATAGCTATGATCTGAGGTTTTTATTTGGGGATCTCAAGGTTCTAGTGATAGGTAGTTTGGTAAAAATTTTATTTATCCTATCAATTCCAAGTTAATGTTACTAATTAACCTCTGTATTATGTTTAATAAGTTATATGAATTAATATCTGCATACAAACAATATATATTTTTAAAATTGTAATTAAATGAAAATAAACTATGAGGATTGCTCACAGGCTCCTATATTAATGCAAGAAGAACAAGTGTGAGCACTATGCTGCTCTGTTGCTTGTTATTTGGTTCCTTAGTCTTGTCCAACTCTGCGACCCCATGGACTGCAGCATGCTAGACTTCCCTGTCCTTTTTAGGTAACCTGATTTTTGGTCTCAGAAATGTAAAATTTAATTTCCATTTAAAATGGAAATGCCTACTCTAGGAGTTGTTTTTCTGAAGATTACACAAGATAATATGAAAATGTTCTATAAGTAGA
Organism: Aepyceros melampus; assembly: GCA_006408695.1. Lineage (NCBI taxonomy): Eukaryota > Metazoa > Chordata > Mammalia > Artiodactyla > Bovidae > Aepyceros > Aepyceros melampus. Next base: position 99,580 of record SJXQ01007064.1, read on the forward strand.
AAATAGGACGTGTTAGTTATTTCCTCTAGTGGTTTTTCCATCAAAAATTATTTTTTCATTGTTGTCCATGTTTTCACCTTCTTCTGTTACAGGATAATGAATTGGAAAAGATCACAAGGAGGTTCACCATGGAGCTGGCAAAGAAGGGCTTTATTGGTATGTATTGCCACGTAGGTTTCCACAGTGTGGGAATATCTAAAAACTAGTTGTCATAATTTTACACTTCTGCTTTTGTCTGTATATGGATACGACATGGATGGACTTGTCCTTTTCCTTTGAGAACTTGGGTTCTGTGTGAAACATGGTGAGCACACCAGGGCATGTTCGTGACTCCGCTCTAATAGAGAAGTTCACGTTCTTAGTATACAGTGTGGACAGTGGCAGAGGTCACTTGCACCTCTTCTCCTTGTACAGACATGAAATTATAAGAGTTTTGATCACTGTAATAGCATTGAACCACAGGCACAGTCACAATTATGACATCCAAAAAGATTTTAGGACCTAAATAATACCTTCATCATAAGTAATTTTTAATATGCGAAAAGGAGTCTTGCAGTAGTAATCCTGTTCGGAAAGCAGTGAGAAAACATGCTATTTGGAATCGGAGGCTGAAGCAGGCCTTTCCCTTCAGAGAAGTGGGCACAGGCTGGGAGGTGTGGAGGCTCATTCTGGTGACTCACTCTGCCATCACTGGCTGATTCCTGGGGCTCCTGATGTTTGTTACTAGGAGTTTTTGCCAGTCAGACTAAATTTCTGAGGGTCCTGATACTCGTTTTCTTTATGTTTTTTGTATCATAGTATCATGTGTATCATACATTATTTTGTGTGCGATGTGAATATTCTTTGATGTATAATTATTATTTAATCCGTTTAAGTTTCAAGCAAATTAAACCTGTTTATTATCCTGAAAGATTCTGATTTGTGGTAAAAAATGATAATAATAAAATTGTTTGATAGAATTTACTACCGTAATTTAACATAGTAAACTCAGAAAATGAAACAGGAAAGAAAAGCTCCTTTTTCTGTTTTCCTGACCCTCTGTTTTTCCTTCTCAGTATTCTTCTCACTGTTGACAAGTTCCTATTGACTTAATATATTCCTATTTTGAAGCTTCCCTTCTAGTAACACGAGACCTTTACTAGGTTTCTCCTGTCTTTCATAATTTAAAAGGCATTTGGCTTCTTGGCGCGCATCCTCCCTGGCACTGCTGTGGGCTTTGCAGTCATTGTACAGGGGAAGCACTAATGAGGTGGCATAATAACTACTAATTCGGTAGCCTTCGTAATTTTTAACATCATAGCTTAGCTTAAACCTCAAACATATTTCATAGTCTTGAGTGGTATCAGACTTTATTCAGTTGTATTTATTGCCCATGTATAGAGTTATATACAACTTAATTTTCTCTGTATTGATAAGAACCCTGTAATTTCAAAGGTTAAAAAGTGATTCATTAAAACACTGAAAGCTTAAATATTAGCAATTTAACTTTTTTGTTTATGTATAAAAGCTTTACTAAGCCACTCTGCAACTAAGCTGACATCTGGGCCCAGAAAGCTTTGTAGCCTAAGAGGGAGGCAGTTGGCTTTCTTTTCCTCTCTCTAGGGCACAGAATTAGTCCTGAGCAAACCTTTGGAACTGACATCATTTCAGTTATTTTCTGACTTGCCTTTCCACAGGGCTTCAGATTATGAGTTAGACCTGAGTCAGGGTCCTAGCCCTGTCGTATTGAATGAGTTTAAGGTCAGCTTTTCAATTTCTGCAAAAAAAAAATGTTGTCGCCTGGGGTTTTGGTAGGGATGCCTTGGATCTGTTGGCTTATCTGTCGCGTGTTGCCATCTTAACCATAGTGAGTCTTCTCATCCATGAGTACTGAATGTCTTTCCATTTGTTTAATCATATTTTACAGTTTTCTAGGTACAAGTTTTGTACTACTTATTGTTAAGTTTATTCATAAGTATTTTACTTTTTCTGATACTGTTCTAAGAGATACTGGTCTTCAGTATTCTTATGAAGTCTTTCATATCAAGATAATACTGGCCTCATAGAATGAATTGAGAAGTGGTCCTTCATTTTTCTTTTTTTTTTTTAGTTTGTGAAAGGGTGTTAATTCTGTTATGTGCATTTGGATATCGTCTTTTAAATTGTGGCGTTCCCTTTTCATCCCCCTATATCTCTGTGCACCAAAATCACCTGTTTAGCTTTACGTCTATACTCCTGCAAAAGCGTTGCTTTTTTCAGTCAACTTTTTATCTTATTTTACTATTACAGGATTGAGTGTTAAAAGGCTAGACTTCACACCTGTACTTTGTAAGGTATTTGAGAATTTACCTGTAACTCGGAAATCATTTGTAATTTGTGTATCCCTATACATTGATTTTGTATGCTACTGCTGCTGCTAAGTCACTTCAATTGTGCCTGACTCTGTGTGACCTCAGAGACGGCAGCCCACCAGGCTCCCCCATCCCTGGGATTCTCCAGGCAAGAACACTGGAGTGGGTTGCCATTTCCTTCTCCAATGCATGAAAGTGAAAAGTGAAAGGGAAGTCCCTCAGTCGTGTCCGACTCCTAGCGACCCCATGGACTGCAGCCTACCAGGCTCCTCCGTCCATGGGATTTGCCAGGCAAGAGCACTGGAGTGGGTTGCCATTGCCTTCTCCCTGATTTTGTATGGAGTAGAAATAATACTTTGTGGTTTTACTTTGGGTGGTGGTGGTAACAGTTTAGTCTCTGAGTCACATGACTCTTTTGCAGCCCCATAGACTGTAGCCTTTCATGCTCCTCTGTCCATGGGATTTCTCAGGCAAGAATACTGGAGTGAGTTGCCATTTCCTTCTCCAGGGGATCTTCCCAATCCAGGGATCGAACCATGTTTACTGCATTGCAGGTGAATTCTTTACTACTGAGCCATCTGGGAACCTCTAAAAGGATACAGGAGCAATTTGTCATTTTAAAGTTGTGGTTTTCTTTTTATAAAGGTAATGAGTTTGTATTTTACAGTTGAAACAATATAGAAAGCTATAAATAAGACTTAACTCTAAATATAGTGAAAAAGTTTATCTTTCTAAACCTCTGCATACATTTATATGGAAATAAGTATAGTTATTACACATGGGTATATATAGAGAAGGACTTCTCTAGTGGTTCACTAGTAAAGAATCTGCCTCTCAAACTTGGAGCAGATGCAGGTTTGATCCCTAGGTTGGGAAGATTCCCTAAAGAAGGAAATAGCCTACTCCAGTATTCTTGCCTGGAAAATTCCGTGGACAAAGGAATCTGTCAGGCTACAATCTATGGGCTTGCAGAGAGTCTGACACACTTAGTGACTAAGCAATAAAAAATGTATAAAGAAAGAGAAATTTATATGAAGGGAACTTGGACTTGCTATACAAAACCTGCTTTTTTCTTCACATGTACATTTTAGTGATGATTCCAAGTCATTTACATGGGTGCACATCATTCTTTGTAATTGCTGAATAGTATTTCTTTGCATGATATACTGTATTTTAGTTAACTGATCCACTTAACAGGTTGTTTTGTATTCTTTCTTACCATTTTGATGAGTATATTTCTATATATTCCTGCCTTTACAGATTTAAGTGGGTACCATTTAATACATTTCCATCTGAGATCTCATAGGACATCAGCATTAGGACTGTCGTTGTTACTTGTCACTGCCTGTGGGCTAACCTCTTGGTACCTTCAAACTATTTAATTTGCTGCTCTGAGGAACTGAAAGTCAAGGTCTAAAATTTTCTATACAGAGTTAGCTTTTAATAATAAGTCAAAGCAGGATTCTGTCACAGGTAAAAGTATGATGGGCTTAACACATTTGCCTCAGCACTGTATGTTTTTGCTTTTTCTACTTGGTGAGGAGGGCTTACATCCCCAGGAGGCAGGTCTGTCACTATGCTGCGTCATATACAGAAACTTTCTAACTGCAGCCTCCTCATATCTCTAAGTGCAGTTTAAGGAACTGAGGTCAAGAGAGGTTAAACTGGTTTGCCTATGTTTGCACATTCAGAAGTCTGTTGAGTGGTGTATCTGTTGTACAGAGCTAATTTCCAAACTCAGAGCAAGTGAACACTAGTGGGAGAAATTAGGAGAAGTTAGGTAACACTGTGTGTATCAGCTTTGTAATGGAACATTTAGTATTTCTATGCTTTGAATTAGTAACCTAGGTGAAATCTGATGTTTTCTAGCCCTGGTAGCTTTGTCACTATAGAGAACTGCAAGGATGTGTTTGAGATGCATTTGTCTTAAACGTTGGTGCCATGCCCTTTCTCTGTGTCCCCAGGTCCTGGCATTGATGTGCCTGCCCCAGACATGAGCACAGGCGACGGGAGATGTCCTGGATTGCTGACACCTACGCTAGCACTATAGGGCACTACGTGAGTACTCACCAAGGCCCTGAAGGCTTCGCTGGCTATCTATCAGAAGTGACAGTTCAAATGATGGTGTATATAAGGGGAAAATTCATCGAGTTGTCTCCTCGCCTTTAATTATGCCTCGTTTTATATAGTATTTTACTTCCTGTCCATCTTACGTCATGAGCTTCCCTGGTGGCTCACTGGTAAAGAATCTGCCTGACAAGGAGATGCAGGTTCAATCCCTCAGTCAGGAAGATCCCCTGGAGAAGGAAATGGCAACCCACTCAGTATTCTTCCCTGGGAAATCCCACTGATAGAGGAGCCTGACAGGCTGCAGTCTACGGGCTTGCAAAAGAGTCAGACACAAGTTAGTGACTAAACAACAATCTTACATCATAAATGTAGTGAACTTGGGTTAGGCTTTTACTCACATGCAGTCCTGTTCTCAACACTGGGATGGGACCCTCAAAGATCACCTACCAGGGCAAGGTTCATTACAAGACAGTAAATGGGAAATAAAGAAGCGTTCAATTCGGGCTTTTCCCTCATAGAAACAAAGACACATTAAGCAGATAAGGTATGGAGATGGTGTGGTAGCAGGGTGGAGAGTTTCTGAAGGCATGCTTCCTGGAAGGAGGTATTTGGTCAGGACTAGACCTTGAAATTTCTCCCAGCAATCTTGATTCCAGCTTGTGATTCTTCCAACCCAGCGTTTCTCATGATGTACTCTGCATATAAGTTAAATAAGCAGGGTGACAATATACAGCCTTGACGTACTCCTTTTCCTGTTGGAACCAGTCTGTTGTTCCATGTCCAGTTCTGACTGTTGCTTTCTGACCTGCATATAGGTGATGGACAGGGAGGCCTGGCGTGCTGCGATTCATGGGGTCGCAAAGAGTCGGACACAACTGACTGACTGAACTGAACTGAACTGAGACCTTGAAAATGGATAGAATTCAAATGTGGGGATTTGGGGAATAGGCAGGGAAGCTTAGAGCTTGGGTTGCCTGAAGACAAGGCACATTTAGAAAGATGATAGGAGAATGAAGAAGTACATGAAAGAATAAGGAAACACTCAAGTCCCGGTGTTTCTGTTTTACTTGCTAGTCAGCGAGGAGCCTTTGATGCTGACTCTTCCTTAGGGGAGAGGGGCTGGCCGCAGTGTTAGGCTAGAGCAAAGAGACGGCCTCCACAGTGTCGGCATCCACCTTCCCGGCCTGGGAGCCACATGGCTCGGGAGAAGCACTGGCTCAGAGGTGGACTCGGCAGGACGGGGCTGCACATGCGGGACCAAGGCGAAGGACAAGGTTGAGTCAGAAAGCACCAGGAGGACTTGAGTCTCTGGGCTGCGTGGAAGTGGTGCCACCGACACAGAACACAAAGACAGTTGAGTTCTGTCCTTGAAGGGGTGGAGCCTTAAAAACCACTTAGGAATAGAAAGAGAAAGTAACTGAAGAAAGACACTTTGTTACCCAAAGCCTGAATTCACCTGGGTGGGTGTTAGGCCAAGACTTGACCAGACTGAAGGTGGGCTTGGTTTACCACTCAGAGCAAGTCAGCACTAGGGACCTTTCCCGGAGCAGCGTCTCCCGGAACAGCAAAGCAGGAGCCTCTGAAGCTAAGGGTACATGCATACTCATGGAGGGGCTTGGCTGGTTGGCAGAGTCCAGGCTTTAGTTGACTGAACTAAGATCAGAAAAGGTCAGCACCTTCGTCCTTTAGATTTCAGTAGATCTGATGGTTGAGTGCTGAGACCTGTTCAAGTACAAGCATTGCGGACAGGCTTAGATAACAGAATGGCTTCTCTTTTGTGAGGAAGGCTTTGCCTGATTCTCTTCCTCTAAGAACTCCATACCCTAACTGCTCACAATTTATTCTAAAAATAGAGAGATCACTTACTACATGTGAGGCTTATAAAGTACAAGCTAGGTGGGAGGGGGGTTCAGGATGGGGGACACATGTACACCCATGGCTGATTCATGTCAATGTATGGCAAAAACCACTACAATATTGTATGTAATTAGCCCCCAATTAAAATAAATAATTTTTATTTTATTTTGAAAATAAAATAAAAAATGAATGAGAAAAAATTAATAAAGTACAAGCAAGGTGTTCAATACAATTGGGGTTAAGGCTAGAAGGAAGTGTTTTGATGCCATGAAAACAGTACTGAGAACCTAACTACGTCTCTGGAGTAGGATCAGAAAGGCCTCCTTGAGATGTAACCTTTGGTCTACACTCTGAAAGAGGAGTACTTATCAACCAGGGGAAGTGGTGCTAGCCAAGGGTGAGCGGCAGAAGGAAGCACCTGGGTCCTTATGTGAAAAGAAGCGAGCCTGAGAGGCTGAGGGAAGACTGTGGTAGCCAGAGTAGAGAGGGCGTGAGAGAGGCCCGCAGAAGAGAGTCAGACCAGATTCCTACCTTGTAGGTGACAGCAAGGACTTTGGTCTTTGTCCTGAAAACAGAGGGAAGCCGGTGAAATGCTAAGTGAGCAGGTGTGTGCCACAGTAAGCTTCACCGTGTGTGCAGCAGAAAATGGGATTGCAGGGAGAGAAGAATACACAGGAGCCCCAAAGCGCCAGTGGCCTGCTATAGAACTGAGAGGAATGGACAGACTGCAGAGTGTTTGCACGGTGAGGGGGGGGGCAATTGGTTACAAAAGAAAGAGAAGTACCAAGAGCTCTGCACTGTGGATGCTGGGGGTGGTGCTGGGGAGAGGCCAAGTCGGCAGCTAGGCTGGAATAGGGGGAATGGAGCCAGACTTCAGGGGAGCTGTGGAGAGTGAAGCAGGGCATGAAGAGTAGCCTTCACTTAAGAAAAAGGGCACTGGCGAGAAGACAACTTGAAAGGTGCCTGTTTTCCAAAGAGAAAGGTTTTTGTTGTTGTTTGGCATGTTGACTGGCTGTGGGCCGCAGATTCATCTTTTAAGGGCCCTAGTGGAAAAATCAGCCTTAGAAGAGGAGGAATGTTGTTTCCTGGGAAAGAGAGGAAGGGGGCCACAGCACCTAGTGGAGAAATTTAGACTTGTCTCGTTTCTGAGGTGACGCAGTATGTGGGTAGTCAGGAGCACGGGTGAACACCCTGGGTTCTGGAACGGGCTCCTTTGCATGCCAGCTCTGTGACCCGCGGCAAGTGCCTTAAGCTCTCTGTGTCTCGCGTTCCTCGTCTAGAAAATGACAGTAGTGCCAGTTCATGCGGTAGTCGTTAGGATTAAGTGGGTCAGAGAATAGTGTGGCTCTTGGTAAGCACAAAAAATAAGGATAAATACTACACCAGGTAAATTCTGCAAATCCCCTAAAATAAAACAGGAGCAGTATGAGGCACTTCAAAGAATTTTGGTTTTGACTGCCATTCCCAAAAGGTTGCTTTTCTGTGTTACCTTCTTATGTTAAATGAGCTCTGGGTATGGTCTTCTTAAGCAAAGCATTGGATTGAATAGGACAAAGCAGTGGGCAGTACATTGTTATTTCCTAGCTCATTCCCAAAGGTGACAAAAGAACATCTTGTGAGGCTTTGCCAACTAAACCTTAGACTAAACGCTGGTAAAAGACTGTCCTCAAAGTGATAGGAAATCCAAAATCAGGGCCAGGCCTCAGATAAGAAGCCATCGTTTTTGCTACTTGTGTTCAGACGTGAGGGCACTGGAAAGCAAGCAAGTTCTCCGCCCTGGCCCAGGCTTTCCAGAACAATCAGGCATGCGGGGCAGCTCGCAGCCGGCCGGCACAGTGCCTGACCTCAGAGAGGACCGCTGTCAGCCCCAGCATTTGCATTTTCTCTGTTCAAAAGCATTTGGCACCTGGTTTGTAATTCTGTATTCATAAGCATTAACTATTCATGAAGGAAAACTGTGGGAAAACTACTAATACCATAAATCACTTTACTGGACCATTTTGGTTTTTTTATTTTATCTTCTTTGTTGGTAATGATACAGCTAACACAATCCTAAATTCTCTCTGTGAAAGTATTTATAGTCATTTTTTAACTTCTCCAGCTAGAACATTGGAGGGTAAGGGATATGGTATGAAATAAGGCACTTTCTCTTATTTGATATGGGTAGCAATCGCCTCAGTTTATTAAATAGTACATACTTTAGCCACTGATGTAAAATGCTTCTTGTATTTTATATTGACTTCCTATATACATTAAGACTGTTTTCTCATGTCCCACCCATCGACTTATTGTTGCACACTGTTCTGGTTGCTACAGTTTTCAGTTCAGTTCAGTCACTTAGTTGTGTCTGACTCTTTTTGACTCCGTGGACTGCAGCACGCAGGGCTTCACTGTCCATCACCAACTCCCAGAGCTCACTCAGACTCATGTCCATTGAGTCAGTGATGCCATCCAGCCATCTCATCCTCTGTCGTCCCATTCACCTCCCCCCTTCAATCTTTCCCAGCATCAGAGTCTTTTCAAATGAGTCAGTTCTTCGCATCAGGTGGCCAAAGTATTGGAGTTTCAGCTTCAGCAGCAGTCCTTCCAATGAATATTCAGGACTGGTCTCCCTTAGGATGGACTGGTTGGATCTCCTTGCAGTCCAAGGGCCTCTCAAGAGTCTTCTCCAACACCACAGTTCAAAAGCTTCCATTCTTTGACATTCAGGTTTCTTTATAGTCCAACTCTCACATCCATACTTGACTACTGGAAAAACCATAGCTTTGACTAGACGGACCTTTGTTGGCAACGTAATGTCTCTGCTTTTTAATATGCTGTCTAGGTTGGTCATAACTTTTCTTCCAAGGAGCAAGCATCTTTTAATTTCATGGCTGCAGTCACCATCTGCAATGATTTTGGAGCCCCCAAAAATGAAGTCTCACTGTTTCCCCATCTGTTTGCCATGAAGTGATGGGACCGGATACCATGATCTTACTTTTCTGAATGTTGACCTTTAAGCCAACTTTTTCACTCCTCTTTCACTTTCATCGAGAGGCTCTTTAGTTCACTTTCTGCCATAAGGGTGGTGTCATCTACATATCTGAAGTTATTGATATTTTCTCCCAGCAATCTTGATTCCAGCTTGTGCTTCATCCAGGCCAGCATTTCTCATGATATACTCTGCATATAAGTTAAATAAGCAGGGTGGAGTATACAGCCTTGACGTATGCCTTTCGCAATTTGGAACCAGTCTGTTGTTCCATGTCCAGTTCTAACTGTTGCTTCCTGACCTGCATACAGATTTCTCAGGAGGCGGGTCAGGTGGTCTGATATTTCCATCTCTTGACAAATTTTCCACAGTTTGTTGTGATCCACACAGTCAAAGGCTTTGGCATAGTCAATAAAGCAGAAGTAAATGTTTTTCTGGAACTCTCTTGCTTTTTCCATGATCCAGTGGATGTTGGCAATTTGATCTCTGGTTCCTCTGCCTTTTATGAAACCAGCTTGAACATCTGGAAGTTCACGGTTCACATATTGCTGAAGCCTGGCTTGGAGAATTTTGAGCATTACTTTACTAGTGTGTGAGATGAGTGCAATTGTGTGGTAGTTTGAGCATTCTTTGGCATTGCCTTTCTTTGGGATTGGAATGAAAACAGACCTTTTCCAGTCCTGTGGCCACTGCTGAGTTTTCAAATTTTGCTGGCATATTGAGTGTAGCACTTTCACAGCATTATCTTTCAGGATTTGAAATAGCTCAACTGGAATTCCATCACCTCCACTAGCTTTGTTCATAGTGATGCTTCCTAAGGCCCACTTGACTTCACATTCCAGGGTTTCTGGCTCTAGGTGAGTGATCACACCATCGTGATTATCTGGGTCATGAAGATCTTTTTTGTATAGTTCTTCTGTGTATTCTTGCCACCTGTTCTTAATATCTTCTGCTACTGTTAGGTCCATACCATTTCTGTCCTTTATTGTCCTTACTTTATGTTAAATTCCTAGAAACCATGTTTCTCCCATCAGAAAGTACAATATACTTTATTATATATTTTCTAGGAACAAGAATCTGAAAAAGTGAGATTTATCTCTGTTGATGAAAGTATACCTTAAAGACACACTCACTTCTAATGACTATAATTTTAAGTTTTGCGCCTTTTTTTTTTTTTTTTTTTTTACAGGATATTAACGCCCATGCCTGTGTTACTGGTAAGCCCATCAGTCAGGGTGGAACCATGGACGGATCTCTGCTACTGGCCGAGGAGTTTTCCATGGGATTGAAAACTTCATCAATGAGGCTTCTTACATGAGTATTTTAGGAATGACACCAGGATTTGGAGATAAAACATTTGCGGTTCAGGTAAAAATGTTTGTTGCTCTCTTAAGGAATAACTGATAAATAGGCAGTAAGTTTTTCAGTGTTTTTAGATTTGCAATTTTAAAAAATTCTGTTAGGGGCTGGTGCACGAGGATGATCCAGAGAGATGATATGGGGTGAGGGGTGGGAGGTGGGGGTTCAGGATTGGGAACTCATGTACACCCAAGGCAGATTCATGTCTATGTATGGCAAAACCAATATAGTATTGTAAAGTAAAATAAAGTAAAAAAAAAAATTTTTTTTTTAAATAAAATACAAAATTCTGCTGAAGTGCGGCTGGCTTGCAGTGCGGTGTTAGTTTCTGCCGTGCAACATAGTGCTTCAGTTACACATGCATGTTGATGCTTTTCGTGTTCTTTTCCATTGTGGTTAGTCACAGAATAGTGAATATATTTTCCTGTGGTATACAGTAGGACCTTGCTTTTTACGCATCTCATATTCACATCTGCTAATCCCAGGCTCGCAATCCATTCCTCCTTCGCCCCCTCCCACTTGACAGCTGCAAGTCTGTTCTCTGTGTCTGCGAGTAGAAACAGTGATCTGCTGTGCTCTTAGAGGGCTGTTTTCACGTGGGCGCGTCCCTGTGTAGCCTGCGTGGGTTTAGTGTTGTTTCACGCGAGGGCCACGTTTAGTGTGGGTGCCTGCCGCCTCTTTCCTCAGTGCATGCTAGCCGTTATCCCCCTGATAGGAAGTGTGGCTGGTGTTGTGACCAAAGCCTGCACTGGATATTCGGCGAGGCCACCCCTTTGCGATGCATGGCCCAAGGGCTCAGCTCTGACTTCAGCCCCGCTCTGTGCACGGGAAGTCTGCTAGTGCCAGCTCCAAGAGCCCAGCAAGGGGCAGCAGGCTGCGTGTTCCCAGTGCCTGCAGAAAAAGAGGTGCTGTGGCAGCCCTGCCCCGCGCTTCACATGCCCTTAACAGTGGCACATCCTTATACTCCTGTGTCTATGGCAGGGCCAGGCTTCCTCATACACACTCTGTTGTAGCCGTACCACACTCAGGCTGTCTCCATGCAGCCAACAGCAGTCCTCCCCCAGGTCTGTCCTCTCAGCTCTGAGTTTCAGCACTCACCCACCACCTCTACCAGCAGACGTGTATTTCAGGCTGGGTGCACTGGGTGGTGGCATGGGCAGTCTGCGCGGGTCTGTTCCCTGACCTGCCTGCCACAGGACAGTTGTGCTCTCTTCCTGATCTCTCCTACCTGCGAGGCGGCTTCCCAGGATACAAGACCCTATCCCCTTCCGTAGCTCCCTTCTAGGGCTTCCCTGGTGGCTCAGACAGTAAAGAATTCACCTGTAGGGCAAGAGACCCAGGTTCACTCCCTGGGTCAAGGAGGATTTCCTGGAGAGGGGAATGGCTACCTACTCCAGTATGCTTGCCTGGAGAATTCCATGGACAGAGGAGCCTGACAGGCCACAGTCCATGGGGTCACAAAGAGTCAAACACAACTGAGTGCTTAACACTTTTACACTTCCATTCCAGGAACAAAGGTCCCATTCTACTCTCCCCTCCCTTTTTTATTCTTTCATCCTACCTGATTAATAGATCTTAAAGATCTATTAATGGAAAGATCTAAACTAATAGATCTTTCTTGTCCTTTCAGGTGTTTGAGGTCTAGTGATTAGTAGGTATTCTGTGAAAATTGTTTCATTTGTAGATATATTTTTGATGTATTTCTGGGAAGAGGCGAGTTCCACATCCTCAGTTGGAGCGTCTAGCTTTGCAGTTTTTAAAATTTGATCCTTTGGATCTCTTAAGGTTTAAAGTGGACATTTGCAGAGTAATACATCCTCTTAAACTATTATGTGTATACACGGTGATCCAGATTTCAGCTTCTGATCGATGTTTGATTAGTTTGCTTAGAATAGAAATTAAGTTGAATGCTACTTTAAAATAAGATCATATTCCTCCCAGTTAGTGACTTATCTTTTCATGACCATAGGACATCTGGCCATCAGGGACTGAGGTCCTAGGTTGTCCTAGGTAGTTGCCATTTCTTTATAAGTCAGCAAGCTGCTCATAACTGAATGTCTTCAGGACTCACTAGCACAAATTACAAAGGGTTGAGTTCTGAATTCCAAAACACAGGAAATTTATTATTGAAGAGAGACATGGTTTCTTTTGTCAAAAGGATTTTGAGAATTACTTCTAAACTAATAGAATGTGTATTGGTCAGAATATGACTTAACCATCTTTGCTAGGACTTTGATTTTTGTTTCATGTATAACTGTTCTTCACAGGGATTTGGTAATGTGGGCCTCCACTCTATGAGATATTTACATCGTTTTGGTGCTAAATGTGTTGCTGTTGGTGAGTCTGATGGCAGCATATGGAATCCAGATGGTATTGACCCAAAGGAACTGGAAGACTTCAAATTGGTATGTTATTCTAAGTATCTGAGGAGTTTGACCACCTGGGTGTTATAAAGTTGAAATAACCATTATTGAAATCTGTTTCCATTGCTTTTTTTAGATTAATTTTTATTGGGGTATAGTTGATTTACAATGTTGCATTAGTTTCTACTGTACAGTGAAGTGAATCAGTTATACATATATCCACTTTTTGGGTTCTGCCCCACGTAGGTCATTTACAGGGTACTGAGTAGTGTTCCCTGTGCCATACCGTAGGTTCTTACTGGTTATCTGTTTTTATATGTAGCAGTCTGTCAGTCTCGATGTCTCAATTTATCCCTCCCCCCTTTCCCCCTGGTAACCATAAGTTGACTTTCTGCCCCTGTGACTCTGTCTCTGTTCTTTAGGCAGGTTCATTTATGCCCGTTTAGATTGCACATGTGAGCAATGTCACGCGTTTGTCTTTCTCTGTCTGACGTTCTTCACTCAGGAGGACAGTCTCTAGGCCCATTCGTGTCCCTGCCAATGGCGTTGCCTCGTGCCTTTCCCTGGCTGAGTGATATTCCATTGGTATATGTGCCATCTCTTCTCTGTCCATTCCTCTCTCAGTGGACATTTATGTGGCTTCTATGCCCTGGCTACTTACGTATATCTTTTGGAATTACAGTTTCTCCAGAAATATGCCCAGGAGTGGGATTGCTGAATCATACTGTAGCTCTATTTGTAGGCACCTCCGTACTATGCTTCATATTGGCTATGCCCATTTACATTCCCACCAACAGTGTAGGTGGGTTCCCTTTTCTCCACAACCTCTCCAGCATTTATTGTTTGTAGATTTCTTGTTGATGGCCATTCTGACCAGGGTAAGGTGGTACCTCATTGTACAGTTGTTTTGTTTTTAATATTTTATTTATTTATTTATTGGCTGTGCCGTATTTTCATTGCTGTGCTTCAGTTGCAGTGAGAGGAGGCTACTCTCTAGTTGCCATGCAGGGACTTCTCATTGCAGTAGTGTCTCTTGTTGCAGCACAGGCTGTAGGGCACAAAAGCCTCAGTAGTTGCCACTCTTGGGCTCTGGGGTGCAGGCTCAGTAGTTGAAGCACACACACTTAGTTGCCCCAAGGCATGTGGATTGTTCCCGGATCAGGGATCAAACTGGTGTCCCCTGCATTGCAAGGTGGATTCTTAACCACTGAATCACCAGCGGTTCTAGTAGTTTTGATTTGCATTTTTCTAATAATTAGTGATGCTGAGCATCTTTCCATGTGCCTCTTGGCCCTCTGTATGTCTTCTTTGGAGAAATACCTATTTAGGTCTTCCATTCATTCTTTTGTTTGGTTTTTTAATGAGCTGCATGAGTATATTTTGGAGATTAATCCCTTGTTGGTCTCTTTATTTGCAAATATTTTCTCCCATCTGTGTGTTGTCTTTTCACTTTGTTTGCTTATGATACTTCATATTATAGGCACTGAACATAAACATTTAAACTCTGTTGCAGCCATTAATTCTGATTTTTAATCAATTATAGCAACATGGAACAATCCTGGGCTTCCCCAAAGCAAAGATCTATGAAGGGAGCATCTTGGAGGTTGCTGTGACATACTGATCCCTGCTGCCAGCGAGAAGCAGCTGACCAAGTCCAATGCACCAAGAGTCAAAGCCAAGGTGACATGATGAGGGTCCAACCTTCCCAATGTGATTGGAGGTCATGGGAAAGCTCCAATAGGTTTCTTCTTTAAAAAAGAAAAGCTTTACTGGGATATAATTCACATGTAGTTCCCCAGCATGCAATTTAAAGGGGAATTGTTTGTCTCTCTCACAGCCCTCTCCCATGCACACATATCTCTGAGGCTCAGCTGGAGGGGATTTCACAGTGTTATCAGCATTTCTCTATGTTTCTAACTTTCTGCAGATCATTGCTGAAGGTGCCAACGGACCAACAACTCCAGAAGCTGATAAGATTTTTCTAGAGAGGAACATCATGGTTATTCCAGTAAGTAAACTACATTTGCCAGGTTTTATATGTACTCAGAGTCATGATTGTTTTTTTGCAAGGAATTGTGGGAAGAAGATTGTTAGTTTCCCAAGCCTTAGTGAATTTTTCATCTTTATTTTGCTTTTAAGAAAATAAAGTGGAAGTGTGGTTAATATAATAAGCCTGTCCAAAAAAAAAGATAGTTCACTTGGACCTGAACATTTTCTTTCAACTTCCAGGCTTTTTCTTGAGTATGTATTTAGACTTCTTAAATCCAGTTATATAAATGTAAAATGTGCTAGAAATACTACTGTAACTTGCAAATGTTCCTCGCTCCTTTCACTCAGAAAGCTAATGTGAGTAACATGTGCTTAAGTGTTTCAGTGGTTAAGCATGGGGTCTGTAGCAAAAGGCCATTAGAAGTTAGTGCTGACTTGCAATGCATTTTGAAGAGTTCCTTTTGCTGCAAGCACTTTAAAATTTTCAGCTAAACTGAATTTCTTAAGTACAAAATTTCTGCCACTGTCTAAGATATATATGGGAAGTTTGAAGTTTAATCTGCTTTCACATTGAGCTCTTACACTTTTATTACAACCATCATTTCTTTTTTTTGTATATAGGATCTCTACTTGAATGCTGAGGAGTCACGGTATCTTACTTTGAGTGGCTGAAGAATCTAAATCATGTCAGCTATGGTCGTTTGACCTTCAAATATGAAAGGGATTCTAACTACCACTTGCTTAGTGAGTTCTGATTACTGTATTCTCTAAGAGTAATCTTTTGGTCCATCTAAAAGGTCGGGGAAAGGTTGTGTTTAATAAAAGGACTAATTTCTTTTTTTTTCCCAAAAAAATTTCAAGATAATTCTGATAGCATCTGGGTTTTAAAAAGTAATTACAGGTTTTTCTATTAAATGGTAGTTTTGGTGATATAGAATTCTGTTGTTTCTCTGTTGACTAATAATGATCCAGTGGTACTGAGTAAGTTACATAATTAGATGTTTTTTCTTTTAGTTTTTTAAATTTTTTTTTTAACTGGAGGATAATTACTTTGCAATATTGTGTTGGTCTCCGCCATACATCAGCATGAATCGGCCATAAGTATAATAAGTCCCCTCCCTCTGGAACCTCCCTCCCTCCCTTCTTGTTTAATCTCAGAATAGGAAACCATTCTGTCTCATGAGTCTTAGACCAAAAATATACCATTTCTTTAGAGGTATGCAATATATGAACTCTGCAGAATGTATTTATATTCCAGTGTTTATTCTGCAAGTGTCCCCAGAACAGTCTGTAAGTTAGTAGTATATAAAGAGTATCATCTTAAACTCTGCTGATACTCATCCATTTCTTAGGTTGCTCTTGGTAAAGCCCTCTCTAGTGTCAAGAATTTTTTGCATCTTCTGATAAGAATGCTGTTTGTCTTTGACTAGAGTAGGCTTCAGAGTTAACACTAGTATTTTCCTCAAGCTAAAATAAGACCAAGACCTCCAGCTGAGCTTTACTGAGCCCACTGAGAATCTGGGTGAAGTTTTCCATCAATTCCTGTTCCTTTTTCTTTGTGAAAGAGCCAAGGAAAACCCTGGTAATGGGTGTTATGGAAACAGATCGGTGACCTAAATTCACACTTACATAGGAATTTGGCAAAGTGCTTTATTCTTTTTACTCAGTTTTAAATGAGTAACCCTTTTATGTCATTAGTGTTGAAGGTTTCTAAAACTATTCAGTTTAGGATTGTGAATATAGTTTGGGATTACTTTTGGTTGTATTTCATTTGTTTTCTCCTACTAGCAAAATTTTATCTTCATTTCTCGGCTTTTTATAGTGTCTGTTCAAGAGAGTTTGGAAAGGAAATTTGGAAAACATGGTGGAACTATTCCCATTGTACCCACAGCAGAGTTCCAAGACAGGATATCGGTGAGTGTGCTTGTGACAGTATTTTCCATACACGGCCTGCTCTCTTCTTTAGATTAGGCCAGGCAGATTAAATGGGCTTGAGGGGTGGTAATCAACATGACAGTTATATGACTTCCCTTTTTATTATGTTCTAAAAATGGAGTATCTTAATGTGAAACAATTCATGGTTCTACTGCTTTTGATACTTTTACAATATAGATGACTCAAGTGATTCTAACATGATTGTGAAGAATTATTGTGTATTTTGACTCAAGCTTTAGAGAAATGGAACTGAAAAGTAAACATTAGATTGACTTATATAAAGATTGAAATTGCAATATGGACACATTAAGATAACAGATGAGAATAGATATTTTATATTAATTAGCTCTCAATAGAATATATTAATACACATCATAAAGAGAATCTCTTTACCAGTAAATGGCAGACATCATGAAAAAAATGTTTAACCTCATTGTTAAAGAAATACAAATTAAAATAAGGATCCTTTAATGTATTAAACTAGCATAAACAACGGATCTTATACTCACCATGTCTGTGGTGAAGCAGTTGTACCTTTATTCTGATGACAGTGCAAAAATATTATTAAAGTGTTTCTGCTCTTCGACACTATAATAACATCCCTCCTGGGAATTAATCCTACAAAAACAGTTCTAAAGGAGAAGAATGGTTCTGTGCATGATGTCACTGAACTGTGTGTGTAGTCATTTTCAAAATTAGGTTTGATTTAACATTCTGGTGGTGGGGGAGGGCCAGAAAGTGCTAAATTAATATCTTATGAAATAGTCCATCATGGAAAATAATTTAAGACTGTTACAACATGGGGAAATGTTAAGGGCTTTGTTTTGAACGAGAAAATTTTTTTTCCACTCTGGATACTAACTGTTCTCTTCAAAGAACCTTCCTCTTCTCCACAACTATGTATCCCTTAGTTTTGGTCCCTCCTGGAATACCCAGACCCACTCCCTGCTCGAGTATCACCACATCTCTGTTCCCTGAAAGCTCCCTCTGTGTGCCAGCATGTCATCTGTCTTCCACCACAGGGAAGTCACGTGCGTTCCCAGCTCCCTCTTAAGTTGGGCTTCTTGCTCCTCCCCATGGTCACCCCCTGTCGCAGCACGTGGCCTGCCACATAGCAGCCAGGGTATCAGTCTTGCAACTTTCAGATGCTTTCCGTGCTTCCAATTTTCGATTTTAAGGCTGTTTCTCACCTCGTATTGACTTATTTATTACAGGAGTTTTATAATAAGTTTTAGCTGAAAAACAAGTTTTTGCCCCCAGCTCCTTTCCTCTAGTCTCCCCCTCCCCAGCCATGATCTGGCCCTGCCAGGACCTGTATCACTGACCTGATCATCTTTTCACTGTCCCTCATTACCCCTATCTTCACTTAAATTCCGTTCACCATCATTACAGTCACTACCTGGTCTTGCTTTGCTTCATCACACCCTCTTGTTAACACCAGAACCTGAGGAAATTCCGTGCTCTGCCTCCTCCCTTCCTTCCCTGTAGCAGGATGCCCCACTGACGCTTCAAACTCTGACATCAAGTAGGCTCTCAGTTCCCCAGCAGTTCAGTTACTTTCCCCTGTTCCACTCATCTTCTCATTTTCCTGGTGATTATATCATATGTCCTCCTTTTCTCCTCCCCTGCACTCCAGTTCATGTCCTGGTGTCTGTTCACAGAAAAGTGAAGCATCAGGGAACTTGCACATCTGCACAGCTTCTGGTAGCTGTGTCTGTTACTGTTACAGAGCAATTCTTTGTGCTTCATCTCAGTCCGCATCTTGTTCTGGCAACTAGATGACCTGCTTTCAATTTCCAGCAAACCTTTGCCTCTCGCATCATCAGTTTTCCCTCTTCAGTCTTTGCTATCAATGTAACAAATGCTGTCTTAAGAAAATATCAATCTTTCAGCCGCACTTGCCCTTCCAGGTCTTGTCATTTTTCTTTCCTGTATAGCAAGGGCCGCCAGCCCCTGGGCACCATCTGTGGCCTGTTAGGAACCAGCTGCACAGCGGGCGGTGAGCAGCAAGCAAATGAGTGAAGCCTCATCTGTAGTTATAGCCACTCCCCATTGCTGGCAGTTCCACCTGAGCTCCGCCTCCTGTCAGATCAGCGATGGCATGATACTCTGAGAGGCACACAAGCCTACTGTGACTTGCACATTTCTCACAAGCGTTTAGTGCCTGATGATGTGAGGTGGGGCTGAAGCAGTGAGGCTAGCGCTGTGGAGCAGCTGCAGAAGCAGATCCTCAGCAGATCTGCCTGCACAGGAACCGTAGTAAATCAGGTTGCTTGCAGCGCACATCAGAACCCTGTCAGCGAGTGGGAGATGATGGTGAGCTGTACTTCATTATATATTGCAGTGTGATAATAACAGAAATAAAGTGCACAGCAAGTGTGCCTGAGTCACCCCAGAACCGTCCTTCCTCCCCAGTCCACGGGAAGGTTGTCTTCCCTAAAACCCGTCCCCGGTGCCAAAAATGGAGGACCGCTGCTAATCAGCATACCTCCGTAAGAGGTGCATATATTCTGTTCTCAGTTCTTCTATATCCATACCTCCTATTCTGCCCAGCACGCCACCAAAACTGTTCTTGTCCAGGTAACCAGTTTGGCAGCATTGCCAAACTGTCACTTGCCATGTTGTCGTTTTCCAGTTCTCATCTTACTTCGCTGCTCACAGGTGATCACTCCCCGTGGAAATACGTCTTAGCTCCCAGGGTGCCGCATCCTCCTGGATTTCTCCCTGCTTCACCCGCCAGCCCTTCTGCTGATCCCCGTCATCACTCTGCCCTGTTAACAGTGGAAGCCCTCAGCCCTGAGCCATTCTCAGTCTGAATTCAAAACATTGCTGATCTTAGCGGCATGGTTGTTAAGTGTGTATGCTGTTTCCTCTGCTAGAATCTAAACTATGACAAGAGAGAAGTTCCATCGTTTTGTTTTCTGCTGTGTCCCCAGTACCTAGAAGAGTTCCTAGCACATAGTATATATACAATATTTGAACGAATGAGTGAGTGAAAGGCATAGCAGTATTCCACTTGTAAAGCAAGTGTTTCCTAATTTGGTAGAACAAGTTTGGAATAAGGTTTAACCCATGTTTCTTAATTGATAGAAATGTTATACAAATGTTTTAAATTAAGTATATCTTGCCTAAAAGAGAACAATTCTATCTCGCTGTGTATTGACTTACGAATCCTTTGTGCTCTGACAGGGGAAGCATGTCTTTGTGTGGTTTTGGTTAAACTGTTCTTTTTCCTGACAGGGTGCCTCTGAGAAGGACATCGTGCACTCTGGTTTAGCCTACACCATGGAGCGCTCTGCCAGGGTACGTACACAGGTGCCATTTGTGTTTCTGCTGGTTGCATGAAGCGCAGCTCAGCCGTGCCGCCTCAGTTGCCTGATTGTGTGAGCAGTGACAGGAACTATCAGTCTGTTTAAATGTTCCAGAACCTGTGCTTTTTCATTCTTAAATGATGAGCATTGTTTCTAGGGTCCTCAGTACGTTTTCCAGACTTTGAAATAAATGATGCCAGGTTAGGAGGAGTGATGCTTAGCTTAGTCAGCCAGACTGGATTGCGGCTCAGTGCACACTACTCTGTTACAGCTGGGAAGCTACCTTACTGCACAGAATTTGGTATACGTGAAAGTTTTCTTGACAACTTCATCATTATTACAAAGCCTTTCAAGCACAGTTTGAGTCCAGTTTTCTTTCTTTATTATTTTCTAATATATATTTATTTTAATTGGAGGCTAATTACTTTATAATATTGTATTGGTTTTGCCATACATCAACATGAATCTGCCACGGGTGTACACGTGTTCCCCATCCTGAACCCCCTCCCTCCTCCCTCCCCATACCATCCCTCTGGGTCATCCGAGTGCACCAGCCCCAAGCATCCTGTATCCTGCATCAAACCTGGACTGGCGATCCATTTCACATATGATATTATACATGTTTCAATGCCATTCTCCCAAATCATCCCACCCTCACCCTCTCCCACAGAGTCCAAAAGACTGTTCTATACATCTGTGTCTCTTTTGCTGTCTCGCATACAGGGTTATCATTACCATCTTTCTAAATTCTCTATATATATGTTAGTATACTATATTGATGTTTTTCTTTCTGGCTTACTTCACTCAGTTTCATCCACCTCATTAGAACTGATTCAAATGTATTCTTTTTAATGGCTGAGTAATATTCCATTGTGTATATGTACAACAGCTTTCTTATCCATTCATCTACTGATGGACATCTAGGTTGCTTTCATGTCCTGGCTATTATAAACAGTGCTACAATGAACATTGGGGTACACGTGTCTCTTTCAGTTCTGGTTTCCTTGGTATGTATGCCCAGCAGTGGGATTGCTGGGTCATAAGGCAGTTCTATTTCCAGTTTTTTAAGGAATCTCCACACTGTTCTCCATAGTGGCTGTACTAGTTTGCATTCCCACCAACAGTGTAAGAGGGTTCCCTTTTCTCCACACCCTCTCCAGCATTTATTGCTTGCAGACTTTTGGATCGCAGTCATTCTGACTGGTGTGAGATGGAACCTCATTGTGGTTTTGATTTGCATTTCTCTGATAATGAGTGATGTTGAGCATCTTTTCATGTGTTTGTTAGCCATCCGTATGTCTTCTTTGGAGAAATGTTTGTTTAGTTCTTTGGCCCATTTTTTTATTGGGTCATTTAGTTTTCTGGAATTGAGCTGCAGGAGTTGCTTGTATATTTTTGAGATTAATTGTCAGTTGCTATTATTTTCTCCCATTCTGAAGGTTGTCTTTTCACCTTGCTTATAGTTTCCTTTGTTGTGCAGAAGCTTTTAATTTTAATTAGGTCCCATTTGTTTATTTTTGCTTTTATTCCAATATTCTGGGAGGTGGGCCATAGAGGATCCTGCTGTGATTTATGTCGGAGAGTGTTTTGCCTGTGTTCTCCTCTAGGAGTTTATAGTTTCTGGTCTTACGTTTGGATCTTTAATCCATTTTGAGTTTATTTTTGTATATGGTGTTAGAAAGTGTTCTAGTTTCATTCTTTTACAAGTGGTTGACCAGTTTTCCCAGCACCACTTGTTAAAGAGATTATCTTTTCTCCATTGTATATTCTTGCCTCTTTTGTCAAAGAAAAAATATGGAACGCTTCACGAATTTGCGTGTCATCCTTGTGCAGGGGCCATGCTAATCTCTGTATCGTTCCAGTTTTAGTATATGTGCTGCTGAAGCAAGCACTGAGTTGAGTTTTCTTAATTTTTCTCAAGTTCAGATTCTATCCACTTGGCATTAAGTTGAAATAGCAGAGCAGATATTGATCATGGTGTTTGCCGTTAATTTTTTTAGATAACTAGCATTCCATAAATTCACCCTTTTAAAATATATAACAAAACAGCCTTTAAGTATATTCACAAAGCTGTGTAGCCATCATCACTAACTCCAGAACATTTCTATCACCCCATCTTTAGTTCATTTAAATTATTAGTGTATATCATACTTGCTTCAGATTACTAGATGTCTAAGGGGTCTAGAGATAGCTCACATCTTAAATTTTGAAGAGCAGAGTAGCACCTTCTTGTTGCCTAAACAATAGTTTGTATCAGTTCCAGGGAATTAATCCTTCCCAACTAGAAGTTGTTCTACCGCCTAAGTAGTTTCTCTTTGGCTACACAAATCCGGTCCTAAAGTGGCCCCTGGGCAACTTGTACCAGGCTCCCATGTACCTTGTGTGTTCATGGCTTGGCTGCTTGAGTCAGGGTAATAATCACTGCGTTTTCTCCTTCATCTCAGCAAATCATGCGCACAGCCATGAAGTATAACCTGGGACTGGACCTGAGAACGGCCGCCTACGTCAACGCCATCGAGAAAGTCTTCAAGGTGTACAATGAAGCTGGGTGACCTTCACATAGACCAGGCTGTGGCTGACATCCTCACTGCCCTTTCACCTCTTCATCTGCAGACCTATCACAAGTTTACATGTAACCACAGAAGTCTCTCTCTCATGACTTATAATAGATAATGGACACCATTCACAGCAAGTCAATCCAAATCAGCCCTTTAAGAAAAAAGAAATTAAGGTTAGGGGATCATATATAAGCTAATAGGTGATCGTAGGAATTAGCTATTCCAGAGAGTCGTTTGGGCATTTTGCCTTTAAATAAAGTTTTTTCCGTCTGCCTGTGCTGCCTTTCTCCATGGCTGCTTCCCAGCACAGTCAGCTATGGCCCTAGGAAAGCACCTTTCGGCCAAGACCAGTCAGTCACTTGCCGCTTCAGCTCTGAACGAGTCTATCAGGTGCTTTGACACATGTGAGAAGCAGGTATATGGCATTTTCAGGAGGTAGCGTGGTTCTCAAGTGAGTTACTGGTATTTTACATCAGCAAAATAACTCGATTTTATAGGTTACAAACAACAACAAAAACAAAACTGTTTCTCTTTATGTATTTTATTCTTTTAGAAAAAGTACATGCTGCTGTAAGAAAATTGCCTTTAATCATTTAACAAGCCTAACCTTGACTCAAGCAGTGAATGCCTATAAACATAATAAATGAAAAAAGCTAGTATTTTTATAACATAAAACAGTATCATTTATAGCTTGTCAATTGCATACTGTCATCCAGCAAAAATAAAAAGCCCAGTAGAGAATTAAGTTATCTTCATACCTGCAAATGATGGAGGCTATTTTTGTTAAGGCTGTCGGAATTTACTAACCACAATTATGATATATAGTCCAAAGAATGTAGTAACCTCCTTATCATGTTAATTAATTGTTCTCTTTTGAAGATCTGTTGCATTGACTAATTGAACGATAATTCAAGTAGAGTATCCCAGAAAAAAACCGCTTGGGCTCCCTCTTCAGAGTCTGGCTGGCAGCCCTGAGCATTGCCAATGGCCCCAACTCACCCTGACTTTGTGTCTCGTTTAGAGGCCTCATCTTTGCGCACGGCTTCATCCCCGGTGGGCTAGAAGCAACTTGGAGTTGTGTTTTGTTGGGAGTTGTTTGGCCAGGGCCTTTGAACAGTAGTGCCCCAATGAAGTACTAGAGAGTATTTATGTAAGAATGAGCTTTTTTTTTTTAAACAATAATATCCTTTTAGAAATTTCTAACTACTTTGTAACTGCATGACTTAACCTGGTGATAAAACAGTTATTAAAAAGACTACCTTTTCCAAAGCCCATGTTTCATTTCTGTATTTTTGTATTTGATATGTTTGCCTTTTTCAATAGATGATAAAACTATAATTGGGATTCTGAAATTTTTGAAACAAACACATACATAACGTATCTTTGGATTATATTGAGCAGCCCTGATTTGATTCTTGGATTCTTTTGTGTTTTATTCTATGAAACAATATCAATGGCTGTTCTCAGGGAAGAGGTTCTAGTGCTTAAAACTGATGTACCAACATAATTTATATACCTTTTTTAATATATAAGTACTTTTTAACAAAGGGAGGTTTTGTTGATTATGGTTTTGTTTTTAATAACTTAGTCAAAGGATATAACCAGACA
The DNA here is from genome assembly GCA_006408695.1 of Aepyceros melampus. Taxonomy (NCBI): domain Eukaryota; kingdom Metazoa; phylum Chordata; class Mammalia; order Artiodactyla; family Bovidae; genus Aepyceros; species Aepyceros melampus. Next base: position 123,931 of record SJXQ01007064.1, read on the forward strand.
GAATACTAATAATCATAGCATCCATATGATTGATAGTAATCATAGTATCCATAATCAACAACTGGATTCTAGACCTGATTCCACCAGCTTATGTGGCCAGCAAATCCGGAACATAACTTTCTGCTGAACTTGGTGTCTGTTTTGTACTGAGTCTGTCTCTCCGTGGTTCTGAGCATCTGGTCAAGGAGTAGATAAGCCCATGGCACTGTGGTCATGGCAAGCCCTTCCCAAGCACAGGGATGTCTATTTGCATTCTAAATGGAACATTAAAATAGGGATGGGGCGGCAGGGAAAGATGTGAAAACAAGTTCCAGACTATTTGGAACAATACCAGGTAGGTGAGTAGAGTTCAGGTCATGTGAAAGTGGGATGATAAATGTTAGTGTGGTCTTTGGGAGTATTTATATAGTCATTTATATTCCTGCTCATCTCCTGCATTGCAGGCAGATTGTTTACCGCTGAGCCACCAGGGAAGCCCCAACACCTATGAAGTTAGTATTATCCTTATACCAAAGCCAGGCAAAGACAAGAAGATTACACAGCAATATCCTGTGTGTGTGTGTGTGTACACCTGTGCCTCCCAGGTGGCTCAGTGCCGTCCTTATACCAAAGCCAGGCAAAGACAAAAAGATTACACAGCAATATCCCGTGTGTGTGTGTGTGTGTGTACCTGTGCTTCCCAGGTGGCTCAGTGCCATGCAGTGAAAATTGGCTGCCATGCAGGAGACACAGGTTCAGTCCCTGGGTCAGGAAGATCCCCTGCAGAAGGAAATGAAAACCCACTCTAGTAGTATCACCAGGAAAATCCCATGGACAGAAGTCTGGTGGGCTACAGTCCATGGGGTGCCAAAAAGTCAGACCCAGCATGGCAACCAAATGGTATATGGGAGATATATATATATATATATATATATATACACACACAATATTCAATATCCTGTAATATGAGTCAGAACTGCCATCATTTAAAAGTCTACAAATAATAAATGTTGGAGAGTATGTTGGGAAAAGGAAACCATCTTACACTGTTAGTGGGATTATAAATTGCTGTAGACATTATAGAAAATGGTGTGGAAGTTACTAAAAAAAAAACTAGAGGTACCATATGGTCCAGAAATCTGTCTCTCGGACATGTATCCAGACAAATCTCTAGTTCAAAATGATACATGGATCCCTATGTTCATAGCACCATAACAACAGCCAGGACATGGAGACAACCTCAATGTCCACTGACAGATGAATGGATAAAGAAGCTGTGGTGCACATAATGGAACATTACTCAGCCACACAGAAGGATGAAATAACGCCGTTTGTAGCAACAGGGATGAACCTTGCAAATACCATATCATATCACTCATGTGGAATCTAAAATATGGCAAATGTACATACCTACCAAACAAGAAGACTCATAGCCAAGGGAGAGGGAAGTAGGGGAGGGAAGGACCGCGGTTTCAGATTAGCATGTGTGACTGAGTATACAGGATGGATAAACAAGGCCCTGCTGTATAACACGGACCTATATTCATTATCCTAAAATAAACCATAATGAAAAGGCGTATGTGTAACCGAACCACTTCGCTGTATACCAGGCACTAACACGGCACTATAAGGCAATTATTCCTCAATTAAAAAAAAAATACCCCTTAGTAACAAAGACACAAAAGTATTCAGAAACCATATCCAATGGCACATAAGTGTATACATCACACATACATCACAATCATGTAAGATTTATCCCAGGAATGCAAGGATGGATCAACATAAATCAATCTGCAACCTTTTTTATGAATGAAGATGGCGCCAAAGGTGGAGAAAGAAGCTGCTGGCCTCTCAAAGCCAAAGCTACAGTAAAGGCTTTGAAAGGCCAATGAAGCAGTGTTCAAAGGCATCCACAGCCACAAAGAAAAAGCCCCGGACATCACACATCCTGACAGCCCAACACTGTGACTCGAGAGGCAGCCGAATATCCTTGGAAGAGCAGCCATAACAGAAACAAGTTTGACCGCTAGGCCATCATCAAGCTCCCCAACCCCGCTGAGTCAGCCACGAAGGAGACAGACAGCACACTGGTATTCACTGTGGATGTCAAGCCGACAAGCATTAGATTAAACGTGGCTAAGGTCAACACCCTGTTCAGACCTGAGGAAGGCATATGTTTAACTGGCTCCTAACCACAATACTCTGGATATTGCAAACAAAACTGGGATCAGCTAAAATGAGTCCAACTGGTTAATTCTAAATATAAAAGTTTTCACCATATAAAAATGAAGAAATCAATCTAATAAACCCCATTAACTGAACAAAGTGGAGAGGGGACACATAATCTCAACTGCTGTGGAAAAAGCACTTGACAAAGTTCAAGACCATTTCTAAACATAAACAATGTTTGTGAAAAACCTACAGCTAATATTATACTCATTGGTGAAAAACAGAAAGCTTTCCCGCTTTCACCCGGTTATTCTACAGTATATGGAAGTCCTAGCCAGAGCAATTAGGCAAAAAAAAAAAAATCTGAACTGGAAAACAAGAGAAACTGTTTACAGATGACACGATTCTATATATAGAAAATCCCATAGAACATACACACACACACACACACACACACTCTACTGGAACTAATAAACAAACTAAGCAAAGTTACAGGGCACAAGACCAACACTCAAAAATCAGTTTTCCTATGCATCAGCAAAGAGCAATCTGTAAAGGAAATTAAGAAAACAATTTCACTTAGCATAGCATCCAGATGAATAAAATGTCTGGGAGGAAATAAATTTAACCAAGGAGGTGAAACCCTTATAAAGCTACAGACCAATGGAATAGGATTGAGAGTCCAGAAGCGTCCATGGTTAGCTGATTTTTTTTTAACAGTGCCAGCATCATTTGTATTAGTTTCCCAAGGCTGACTGAAAGTACCACAAATTGGATAGCTTAAAGCCACAGAACTTAGGGGACTTCTCCGGTGGTCCAGTGGTTAAGAATCCACCTTCCAAAGCAGGGGACGTGGGTTTGATCCTTGGCTGGGTTCTAAGTCTGGGTCACAACTACTGAGCCACGTGCTGCAGCTGGCAAAGCCTGCGTGCCACAACAAAAGATCACACGCACTTTAACGAAGATCCCGTGTACCACGGCAACTAAGACCCAACAGAGCTGAAAATAAAGAGCTAAACAAACATTTTTTTAAGAACACAAGGAACCTTATTGTCTTGTAGTTTGGGCTGCAATAAACAGGTGTCAGCAGGACCATGCTTTCCCTGAAGCCCAAAGGGAAGAACTTCTTACCTTTTTCTAGCTTTTAGTGGTGGCCACCAAGTCATGGCTGGAGAAGGAAATGGCAACCCACTCCAGTGTTCTTGCCTGGAGAATCCCAGGGACGGGGGAGCCTGGTGGGCTGTCGTCTCTGGGGTCGCACAGAGTTGGACACGACTGAAGCGATGCAGCAGCAGCAGCAGCAGCAGCAGCAGCAGCAGCGGGTCGTGGCATTCTTTGGTTTGCGCTGTATCGCTCCAATCTCTGCGTCTGTCATCACATGGCCATCGTCCCTGTGTGTGTCTTCTTACAGGGACACCAGTTATACTGGACTAAGTGTCCACCTTACTCCAGTATGACCTCATCTTAACTAGTTACATCTGCAATGACTGTTTCCAAATAAGGTTACATTCTCAGGTACTGGAGGTTAGGACTCAGACATATGTGTGAAAGCACAGGCGGATTCAATTCAGCACATAACACCATCCAATGAAAAAAGAATAGACTCTTCAACAAAAGGCATTAGGACAACTGTATGCCCACATGCAAAGGAACAAAGTATGACTTCTTCCCTCAAAATGGATCAAAGACCTAAGAGATGAAACTGTAAAGCTATAAGAAGAAACCATATTGATAAACCTGCATGGCCTTGAATTTGGTAATAAATTCTCATTTTTTATTTGATTTCACTCTATTTCATTCCTTTTTTATAATATATAACTATTTGTATTCTCTCTATGATATTGATCTCATACCTTCCTTTAGTTCTTTAGATCTGGTTTCTTTTAGCTCTTTAAACCTGATTAAAATAGTTGAAGTCTTTGTCTTTTAAGTCCATTTTCTGGGCATCTTTAGGCACAGTTTCCATCACCCACACACAGTTTAAATCAATCATAATTTCTTTCTTTGCATATCTTTGTTTTGTTTTTGCTGAACACTAGACATGTTAAATAATACAAAGTGGGAACTCTGGAAATCAGATTTCATACTCCTCCCCTCCAGACCTGCTGTGGCTGTTTAGTGATCTTTCTGAACTAATTCTAACAGTCAGTGTTCTTTGTTGCATGTAGCCACTGAAATTTCTCCTCAGTTAGCTTAGTGGTCAGCTAATGACTGGACAGAGATTTCTTCGAGGACCTAGAATCAGTCGGTCTCCTGTCTTTGCCAAGACTCTGTGCGTGCTGGGCTTCACCTTCAGCACTAAGCCAGGCAGCTTACATGCTGGCCTTGGCTCTCACATCCTGTGTGCACAGATCCTCAGGGTTAAAGTGAGAGCCGAGCCTCAGGCCTTCTCGGGCTTCACTGAACTATGGCCTCACACATGTGCACAGCCTACATTCCCAGCAGCTAACTGGGAATCTTCAAAGTATGTTGGGAATTTTCAAAGCCCCGAAAGGACACTTTAGCCCCGTTTTTCCTTTAAACTAATTTTTTTTTTTAAATTTGCTTAAACTGTTATTTACCACCTCATACTGCCTCAAGTCCAAGGGAGCCCCTAAGCCTGCTCGTTCACCAGACTGTTTCTTTCTTTCTACCAGCAAGAGTCCCTCTCCTTTTAGTGTTTTCCCGTGTTTTAGTATAGAGCCCCCAAAGGGCCCCAGTGGTGACTTACTGACAAAAACAGTGGTTTTGCTTTGCATCTTCTTTCCTCTGTTGTTCCTTGTTGAACACTTTAAAAGCAACATCTACAGATTTAAAAGGGTTCATTCCAAATATCTAATCTTTGCCACTTTCTCACAATATCTGAGGTACTTTGCCCCTACCCCTACAAAAACGTCAAATGTGCCATTCTAATGTTTTCAGGGGCCTTGGGATCTGCATTAGTGTGACATCTTAAACCTGACAAGTCCCCTCTAAAAATTCAGAGAGGTCTTCATTTGTTTTGCTGAATTTTTTGAAACTCTTTTTGCTTTGGTTCTCCTTCAGAAAGTTTTGCCAAGAAGCACTTATTTTCTAATAAGGGCGTCCTTCCTTCACTCTGCCTCCTGAACCCAACTGGGCTCAGCTCAGGGTGCTGCCAAGTGTGCTCTGGGTGTGGAAGATCCTCCCTATGAAGGAAAGCTGCCATCTCTCCAATTAAATGACCCTGAGAAACCCAGTGGGCTGACCATTTGCACTTAGGTTCCCTATGAAATTGGGCTTCCCTGCTGGCTCAGACAGTAAAGCGTCTGCCTGCAACACCAGAAACCTGGGTTTGATCCCTGGGTCGGGAAGATTCCCTGGAGAAGGAAATGGCAACCCTACTCAATTACTCTTGCCTGGAAAATGCCATGGGCAGAGGAGCCTGGTAGCTACAGTCCATGAGGTCCCAAAGAGTCGTACATGACTGAGCAACTTCACTTTCACTTTCCCTATGAGATAATGGAGAAGGGAAACTGTCTTCCCCTGGGAGTGGCTTCTGGCCCAAACTGAGTGCCCTGTCAGATCTCACCTGATACCAGACCAAGTACTTGTGCCCCAAAATCTAACTCGGGATTTTCTAATTGACCTCTATTAGGAAGGGAAGTCGTGAGCCCCAGTGCCAGAAGTTGGGGCTGGGTAGGAATGATAGGCGCTAGAGGATTGGATATAATTGGCATAATGGCCAGAATGGCTGGGACTGCTAGCTCAGCCAGAGGAGTTAAGGTTTCAAACAACAGATACTCGCTCTCATTTCCTTCATTTTCCCTGATGTAATAGCACACATCTTTCTCACAAAGGATTTCATCCCTTTTCCCCACTTCTTCACAAAATAGCTATATAGCCATTCAAAAGTCACTGTGCAGAGGAAGTAAGAGGTGAGGGTTCAAGCAAGCCCTGGGTCTGGAAGATCCCCTGGATGAGGGTATGGCCACCAACTCCAGTATCCTTGCCTAGAGAAACCCGTGGACAGAGAAGTCTGGCAGGCTACAGTTCATGATGTCACAAAGAATCAGACACAATTGAAGCAACTTAGTACATACTCATGCACACACCAGAATTTTAGGAGCTCCATATAATTTCTAGAACATGTATGTTAATCATCTTTACACATGATATAAATGTGTTTGTTTGTTGTTTTGTTTTTTTTTCAGCATCATCATGCTTATTTATTACAGAGTTCTGAGAAAAAAATTGTTCAAAGTACTGCTGTGAACATCAGTTACATACAATACACTGCAAGAATTTTTATCACCCCTTATTTGACAATGCTTCCCACATAATTTAATGTACCAAATAAGCCTAATTAGTTTAATATTCCTCTGAGACAGAAAACAAATAATTTGAGATGTTACAACCCCCAGGAAAACTTCAGAGTTAACTAGCTTCAAATGAACTTCATTTAGAATTTGACTTTAGGAAGTTTATCAAAAGTATCAAAAGATTTAACCAGTGATAAAAGATCTCAAAAAAAGAAAAGATCTCAGTAGCAAATACAGATCACTTAAAGAAACAATTACCAAGAGCATTTTAATATTTTAAGAAAACTTTGTCCTCTTAGAGAAACAAATTCAGGTTTTACACCATTTTACCTTTAAACTCTGCTTTCTTAAATTCAATTTTAGCTAATCTCGACCACACACAAAAAACTTTCAGTGTTCTGCCTCCAAAAACCTTACACAATTTTCTATATGCATATTAATCTGTCCTTCACTTTTCCATTCAGAAGAAGCTCTAGAACAAAATCACATTTTTCCCTTTAACAAAATACATGTTCATGCCTCATACCTTCTTTGCTAAAGACACACACACTACATCTTGCATACTGAAATACTCTCCTTACAATTCTTGACCTTAAAACCTTAATCTCCAGTGAAAAGCCAAGAAGTAATTTTAAAACTGTCAAATCAGCATTTCCTGATTGACACACTTATGCTTTAGTCTTCCTCTTCTAATAAGGCAAAAGTTGGTAAATTTAGACATGCCTTCAATGGCACCCCACTCCAGTACTCTTGCCTGGAAAATCCCATGGACAGAGGAGCCTGGAAGGCTCAGTCCATGGGGTCGCTGAGGATCGGACACAACTGAGCGACTTCACTTTCACTTTTCACTCTCATGCATTGGAGAAGGAAATGGCAACCCACTCCAGTGTTCTTGCCTGGAGAATCCCAGGGACGGGGGAGCCTGGTGGGCTGCTGTCTATGGGGTCACACACAGTCGGACACGACTGAAGTGACTTAGCAGCAGCAGCAGCAATTAATGTTCTAGTATTTTATCCTATTTGAAATGAGCTAGATAGTCAATGATTCTAGAGAGACTATTTCAGATAGACATTCCCCAAATATAGTTATTCCTATGTGCTGTGCTGTGCGTGCTAAGGCGCCTCAGTCATGTCCGACTCTTCGTGACCCCATGAACTATAGCTTACTTGGCTCTCTTCCATGGGATTCTCCAGCCAAGAATACTGGAGTGGGTTGCCATGCCTTCCTCCAGAGGATCTTCGCAACCCAGGGATTGAACCCACATCTCTTACGTCTCCTACATGGGCAGGTGGGTTCTTTACAACTAGCACCACTTGGGAAGCTCAATTCCTATAGAATTTACCTAAAACTTTTACTTCATATACTTCTATTTTATTTACTTAAAAGCTTTGTCATTTGTTATTCTTCTTACTGACAAACTTTGTAGCAAGAACAGGCCTTCTTTGATTTCTAATAAACTTAAGTACAATAAAAGTAATATACTTAATGTTGATGACTCTAAGCACAACTCCATATAAATCAAACCAACAAGCTTACACAAACTAGATATTCATACTAGATATTAATTCAATACTGAATATTTCCTAGATCACATGAACACAAAATTCATTCTAGGGACGGGGGAGCCTGGTAGGCTGTCGTCTATGGGGTCGCAGAGTCGAACACGACTGAAGTGACTTAGCAGCAGCAGCAGAGTCTTTTATATTTGAGTATTTATATAAATGCTTAATTTCCTTTAAGCTAATTCAATAGATGAACTCCCCAGGTCGGTAGGTGCCCAATATGCTAATGGAGATCAGTGGAGAAATAACTTCAGAAAGAATGAAGGGATGGAGCCAAAGCAAAAACAACACCCAGTTGTGGATGGAACTGAAGATAGAAGCAAGGTTTGATGCTGTAAAGAGCAATATTGCATAGGAACTTGGAATGTTAGGTCCATGAATCAAGGCAAATTGGAAGTGGTCAAACAGGAGATGGCAAAAGTGAACATCGACATTCTAGGAATCAGCGAACTAAGATGGACTGGAATGGATGAATTTAACTCAGATGACCATTATATCTACTACTGTGGGCAGAAATCCCTTAGAAGAAATGGAGTAGCCATCATGGTCAACAAAATAGTCTGAAATGCAGTACTTGGATGCAATCTCAAAAACGACTGAATGACCTCTTCATTTCCAAGGCAAACCATTCAAATCATGGTAATCCAAGTCTATGCCCCGACTAGTAATGCTGAAGAAGCTGAAAGGTTCTATGAAGATCTACACAACCTTCTAGAACTAACACCCAAAAAAGACGTCCTTTTTATTATAAGGGACTGGAATTCAAAAGTAGGAAGTCAAGAAACACCTGGAGTAATGGGCAAACTTGGCCTTGGAGTACAGAATGAAGCAGGGCAAAGGGTAATAGAGTCTTGCCAAGAGAACTCACTGGTCATAGCAAACAGCCTTTTCCAACAACACAAAAGAAGACTCTACACATTGACATCACCAGATGGTCAACACCAAAACCAGACTGATTATATTCTTTGCAGCCAAAGATGGAGAAGCTCTAAAGTCAGCAAAAACAAGACTGGGAGCTGACTGTGGCTCAGGTCATGAACTCCTTATTGCCAAATTCAGACTTAAATTGAAGAAAGCAGGGAAAACCACTAGACCATTCAGGTATGACCTAAACCAAATACCTTATGATTATACAGTGGAAGTGAGAAACAGATTTAAGGGACTAGATCTGATTGACAGAGTGTCTAATGAACTATGGACAGAGGTTCATGACATTGTACAGGACACAAGAATGAAGACCGTGCCCAAGAAAAAGAAATGCAAAAAAGCAAAATGGCTGTCTGAGGAGACCTTACAAATAGCTGTGAAAAGAAGAGAAGCAAAAAGCAAAGCAGAAAAGGAAAGATATACTATCTGAATGGAGCGTTCCACAGAATAGCAAGGAGAGATAAGAAAGCCTTCCTCAGAGATCAATGCAAAGAAATCGAGGAAAACAATAGAACAGGAAATAATAGAGATCTCTTCAAGAAAATCAGAGATACCAAGGGAACATTTCATGCAAAGATGGACACAATAAAGGAGAGAAATGGTAGGGACATAACAGAAGAGGTGGCAAGAATACATAGAACTGTACAAAAAAGATCTTCACGACCCAGATAATCATGATGGTATGATCACTTACCTAGAGCCAGACATTCTGGAATGTGAAGTCAAGTGGCCTTAGGAAGCATCACTACGAACAAAGCTAGTGGAGGTGATGGAATTCCAGTTGAGCTGTTTCAAATCCTGAAAGATGATGCTGTGAAAGTGCTGCACTCAATATGCCAGCAAATTTGGAAAACTCACCAGTGGCCACAGGACTGGAAAAGGTCAGTTTTCATTCCAATCCCTAAGAAAGGCAATGTCAAAGAATGCTCAGACTACCACACAATTGCACTCATCTCACATGCTAGTAAAGTAATGCTCAAAATTCTCCAAGCCAGACTTCAGCAATATGTGAACCGTGAACTTCCAGATGTTCAAGCTGGTTTCATAAAAGGCAGAGGAACCAGAGATCAAATTGCCAACATCCACTGGATCATGGAAAAAGCAAGAGAGTTCCAGAAAAACATTTACTTCTGCTTTATTGACTATGCCAAAGCCTTTGACTGTGTGGATCACAATAAACTGTGGAAAATTTTGAAAGAGGAACTTCAGACCACCTGACCTGCCTCTTGAGAAACCTATATGCAGGTCAGGAAGCAACAGTTAGAACTGGACATGGAACAACAGACTGGTTCCAAGTTGGGAAAGGGGTACTTCAAGACTGTATATTGTCACTCTGCTTATTTAACTTATATGCAGAGTACATCATGAGAAATGCTGGGCTGGAAGAAGCACAAGCTGGAATCAAGATTGCCAGGAGAAATATCAATAACCTCAGATATGCAGATGACACCACCCTTATGGCAGAAAGCAAAAAAGAAGTAAAGAGCCTCTTGATGAAAGTGAAATAGAAGAGTGAAAAAGTTGGCTTAAAGCTCAACATTCAGAAAACTAAAATCATGGCATTGGTCCTATCACTTCATGGCAAATAGATGGTGAAACAGTGGAAACAGTGGCTGACTTTATTTTTCTGGGCTCCAAAATCACTGCAGATGGCAACTGCAGCCATGAAACTAAAAAACACTTACTACTTGGAAGGTAAGTTATGACCAACCTAGACAGCATATTAAAAAGCAGAGACGTTAATTTGTCACAAAGGTCTGTCTAGTCAAGGCTATGGTTTTTCCAGTGGTCATGTATGGATGTGAGATTTGGACTATAAAGAAAACTGAATGCCGAAGAATTGATGCTTTTGAACTGTGGTGTTGGAGAAGACTCTTGAGAGTCTCTTGGACTGCAAGGAGATCCAACCGGTCCATCCTAAAGGAGATCAGTCCTGGGGGTTCATTGGAAGGACTGATGTTGTAGCTGAAACTCCAATACTTTGGTCATCTGATGCGAAGAGCTGACTCATTTGAAAAGACCCTGATGCTGGGAAAGAGTGAGGGCAGGAGGAGAAGGGGATGAGAGAGGATGAGATGATTGGATGGCATCACCGACTCAATGGACATGGGTTTGGGTGGGCTCCGGGAGTTGGTGATGGACAGGGAGGCCTGGCGTGCTGCAATTCATGGGGTCACAAAGAGTCAGACACGACTGAGTGACTGAACTGAACTGAATTCAATAGAGCTCTTTTACTAAGTAATGCTGGCATTTATATAATCTATAGAAAACTACACATACAAACACACACACACACATACAAGGACCTCACAGTTCCCATTCCAAAATTTCAGCCCTGAATCAGATACAACATAAAACCTATCAGTTACAAAAGAGGTTGGGTTTTGGCAAATGGGGCAAATCAAGATCACTGGTCTAGATGGCTAAACACTTATAAATATTTATTTTTACTTCTATTTGTAACTTTTGGTGATTTTAGGAATGAAGTGGAACCTTTTCTTCCTGAGAATGTCCCACTTTTAGACAAGAGGAGACAGGGTTTTGTTTTGTTTTTTCCTGTTCCTTTCCTCCATTTGACATCATTGCTGCTGCTAAGTCACTTCAGTCATGTCCGACTGTGCGACCCCATAGACGTCAGCCCACCAGGCTCCACTGCCCCTGAGATTCTCCAGGCAAGAACACTGGAGTGGGTTGCCATTTCCTTCTCCAGTGCATGAAAGTGAAAAGTGAAAGTGAAGTCGCTCAGTTGCGTCCGACTCCTAGCGACCCCATGACTGCAGCCCACCAGGCTCCTCCGTCCATGGGATTTTCCAGGCAAGAGTACAGGAGTGAGGTGCCATTGCCTTCTCCAATGCCAACAACATAGAAGACCATAAATGAAGTACTTAACACAGCAAGGATAGCAGGACATGGTGCACCGGGTCCCACGATGACCCTGCCTAAATCCCTTGTGGGGATCCTAACAGGCACTGTGCCCACACATTGTTAGGGTTAACAATAAAATAGCATCCTCCTCTCACCCAGGGTTCACAGCTGTAACCAGATGACTTATCCAAAATGAGCTTCAGAGAACTTTCTTTAGGGTTAATTCAAACAGTCCCCAATTTTTTTTTCTTTCAATCTTGCAATTACATGTTTTTGTATTTATTTATAAAATCAATTTATTTATTTTAATTGGAGGCTAATTGCTTTACAATGTTGTAGTGGGTTTTGCCATACTTCAACATGTGTCAGCCACGGGTGTACATGTGTTCCCCCGTCCTGAACCCCCCGACAAACCTCCCCACCCCATCCCTCTGGGTTGTCCCAGATCACCAGCTTTGCGTGCCCTGATTCATGCATCGAACGTGCACAATCATCCATATTATCATATGTAAAATATTCCCCATTTTTAAAGACAGAAACTCAAGACAAACAAAACACAAACCTCACGCACAATGCTAGCATCCAAAGGAGCAAAGGAACTGGTTCACGTGTCTAGTAAAAGCCCAACAACTCTATGCTTTCCAGCAGGGCACCCCACTCAAATATAAAACAAGTTGGCTTATTCCCAAGGAAAAGCCCAAATGAAGAGGAAAGTTTCTGGCTGAACACACCAGAGCAACTTACCCTTCTGTGTGGATGGAGCTTGTCAACTCCTAAATGTCGATTTGTTGCTCCAGTTCTCAAGTTCTGGGGAAGCCGTCCGTTGCTGCTTCGGAGAATTTTGAAGGCAAGATCCTCAGGTTAAGTGGTCTGGCAGTTGCTAGGGCCTTACCCGAAAACTCCCCAACAAGCGCTGGCTAGCCAGGAGTGCAAATCTTGAACTCTAACAAATTTTGGTGCAGCTCATGCTGATCACCGCACTATAGGCTGATAAGTGGAGAAATGAGTTGTTGGGGAAAGGATTAACAACTTTATTCAGAAAGCCAACACATAAGAAGATGGTGGCCTCACATTCCAAAGAACCATTCTGCAGGTTCTTTTACACTAAAAGGGGAAGGAGTAAAGTCAAACACTTCCTGGTTCCCATCAGCCTCCAGGAGAGATGTGTTAATTTCTTCCTCCCTGTAGTCATTCACAGGTGTGCCTGCTGCTGCTGCTGCTAAGTGGCTTCAGTTTTGTCCGACTCTGTGCGACCCCATAGACGGCAGCCCACCAGGCTCCCCCGTCCCTGGGATTCTCCAGGCAGGAACACTGGAGTGGGTTGCCATTTCCTTCTCCAATGTATGAAAGTGAAAAGTGAAAGGGAAGCCGCTCAGTCGTGTCTGACTCTAGCAGGTATGCCTGTCAGCATGTTTCCTGAGAGCTAAAGAAAGGTATTTTAGCTTAATGCTCATTACCTGGGAGGCAGGTTTTCCAGAGATGGGCCCTTACCTATAATTTAAGCTTACAGGAAATATCCTTTTAGTGATCAACTTGTAATAGAATACAAAGGTACTTTCCTATTACACTGGTTTTCAAATATGAAACCAGCAAACTTTAAGAAGCATTTAACTAGGAAGCAGTCTTCAATAAGCTAGAATGTGGCCTCCATAACCACATTGCAAAATATATCTGTATTGGTTTTCTCTTAAATTCAAGCATCATTTACGTTTATATAATAGAAAAAGTGAGGATTCCTCATATTTCCAAAGAAACAGAGTTGAACATGGTTAATATTTTTGCTCATTACCTGGGAGGCAGGTTTTCCAGAGATGGGCCCTTACCTATAATTTAAGCTTACAGGAAATATCCTTTTAGTGATCAACTTGTAATAGAATACAAAGGTACTTTCCTATTACACTGGTTTTCAAATATGAAACCAGCAAACTTTAAGAAGCATTTAACTAGGAAGCAGTCTTCAATAAGCTAGAATGTGGCCTCCATAACCACATTGCAAAATATATCTGTATTGGTTTTCTCTTAAATTCAAGCATCATTTACGTTTATATAATAGAAAAAGTGAGGATTCCTCATATTTCCAAAGAAACAGAGTTGAACATGGTTAATATTTTATATACAAACAGACATGGTTAACATACGCATATATAATTCTACCAGTTTTCTTGTTTGCTTTGAAAAAAATGAGCTAGTTCTACATACATATTTCGCATATTACTAACTCATTTGTACATGTTCCCTAAGGATATACGTACATTTTTCTCATTGTTAACAGCCACCAGGGAAGCCCAAGAATACTGCAGTGGGTAACCTATCCCTTCTCCAGCAGATCTCCCCAAGCCAGGAACTGAACCAGGGTCTCCTGCTTTGCAGGTGTATTCTTTACCAGCTGAGATACCAGGGAAGTCCCTTAACAGCCACAGAGTATTCTGCGCACAGGGACGGAGGAAGGGCATATATGAGACACGTGTATTTTCTCCTTTATCCATGAGTGTGAGCCTTGAGGTTACTAGCACAGTGGTCCCTAACCTTTTTGGCACCAGGGACCAGTTCCGTGAAAGACAGTTTTCCCACACATTGGCAGCAGGGGTTGGGAGTGGGGTGGGGATGGCTTTGTGATGATGCAAGCACATTACATTTATTGTGTTTGAATAAATGTCTTGGAAGCCCAAGAATACTGCAGTGGGTAGCCTATCCCTTCTCCAGCGGATCTCCCCAAGTCAGGGTTGAACCAGGGTCTCCCACTTTGCAGGTGGATTCTTTACCAGCTGAGATACCAGGGAAGTCCCTTAACAGCCACAGAGTATTCCATTTCATAGAAATGCAGTAATTGTTATCCAGTCCTTAGATGGCCATCTAAGCAAAAGTCCCATTTTTCACGCTAAGGCATTATAAATACACTGGAAGTAATAAATGTCAGTTCTATAGTGTGTGTCAAACCTAATAAGCACAATTAAGCTTGCCAACCAAGTGATTTCTGATTACCATTTTAGGGTGCTTCCAATCTCGTGTTATCACAAATACGTCAGGATGTACCCTCACCCTTTGGGCCTCTGTCTGTGTACCTGAAGAATAAAATAAACGCTGCAAAAAGGAACTGCCATCCAAAGAGCCTGTTCTGATTGACACGAACACCCACAAGTCACATCCTTCTGAGCTTGGGTTTGGATTGGGAGAATTCAAAAGTCATCAGAAACCAAACCAAGATATAAGGTCCAGACCCAGCTGGACAGTAGCAAACATTTCAAGCCAGGACACTGAATATTCCTGGGCCATTCAGAAACTTGTGAAGCCAATTCTGAAAGAGCATCAGAAATATGGTGAGCAACTAACTCATTCCACAAAACACCTTTTATGGTACTGATTCATTCATGGCAGGAAGGAGGGAAGGCCAGGCTTTCTTGCCTACTACAGCCAATTTGAGCCTACCCCACGCCTCTGAGCAGAGACTTGACAGAGTCTTCAACGGGAGGTGGACTCAGTTTCTCCGTGACAGTCATGATTCTGTGACTGTCCAGAAGAAACAGTTCTCTATAAAGCCTCTTTGAGAACCTGAAGCAGCTCAGCCTGCCTGATCCTGCCCAGCTCAAGTTGGCCTGTTATCTTCCCTGATTCCTGCAAGAACATTTCAAAGAAAACCCAAAGAACACATAAGCTGAACTGTGGTCCTTTCTTGGGGTGTCCTTGAAGCACTGAGGTTTTTGAAAGCTTGGTATAGTTTCTGGGGAAATTTTAAGAGATGTAGCAAGACACTAACAGTCCTCAAGAGCTCCTTGCTGACATGAGAAGCGAGAGCAGCACATCTGATTAATCTCAGGGAACTATGTGACCCCCAGTGCGAGCCAAGGTGCTGGCCCCTTGTTGCTGTGGAGGGCACACTCGGGACACAGGCAATGTTTCCATCCAAACAGGAACAAATCCAGGGCTCAGTATACACAGTTAATCACAGCTTTTTATTGCAATTCAGGAAGAGCCTGCTGCTGGCAGGCAAGCTCACTGTCCCAGTTTGCCCAGGCCTTCTGCTGCGTGTGTGACAGCATTCGTGACTGTGTTGGTCACCGTCTCAGTGACGTCCTTTACCACTTTCTCCCCCGACTCGTGGGCCTTCTTTAAAGCATCAGCAATGGCTGTTGGGAAGGAAGACGAAGATTGTCCAGGTGAGCAAAGAAAACAACTCAAGTCACTTGCTGGGCTGGGGTCACCTGGAGTGTCCTGTGGGATGCAGCAGTCTCACTGGGTTGCGCCCTGCAGGCGCTGTGGGACAGAGCAGAGCGCGGCTCCTGGATGAAGGCATTCACACTTGCTTTGGTTTCTCCAAACAGCCTGCATTTCCCCAACTATTAGTGAGACAGGGCATCTGCCTGTGGGTGTGCTGCCTACTCAGGCTTCATTTTTCTATGAACTGTCTGTTTATATCTTCTGGTCATTTTTATATCAGGTTCTCGTTTCTACTACAAATATTTTGGTTCAGTTTGTGGTTTTTCTTTTCTTTGGCTTATGGCATTTTTTTTTCACTATGGAAATTTTTCAAGTGTTATACTGTCCAATCTAGGAGAAGGAAATGGCAACCCACTCCAGTATTCTTGCCTGGAGAGTCTCATGGACAGAGGCGCCTGGTAGTCATGGTCCACGGGGTCGCAGAGAGTCAGACACGACTGGCGTGACTGAGCACGCACTGTCCAATGTACCTAGTATTTCCTCTGTGGCCTTTGGATCTTCTGTCGTCATTAAAAAGATCCTCCATTCTCTGAGATTATGCCAAAATCTATTTCTTTTCTATGGATTTAATAATTTCATGTATTTATATTTAAGTCCTAATCCATCTGCAAACTACTCTGTTGTAAGGACCGAGACATACGCAAGCTTTGTACACTGTGATACAGAAACATATAAACACATACATAAACATTTAAACAAATACGTGTTTGTACAAATATATAATTTATGCCTCCAATGTTTTGTCCCAGCACACTGCCGTCTGATCTTTTGTGACACCATCCTATTAACATTCCACAGAGAGGACTATCTAGATGGCTCCTGCTGTAGCAAGTACAGTGTGAGATCTCAGCTGAGCGCAGGGAACTGTACCCCAGCTGAAAGGAAGCACCCTCGCGGTCAGGGCTTGGCCTGGCCAGGCAAGGAACAGGTTGCCGCCCACACCCGGCTTCCCTCCTTCCCACCCGAACTCGGCCTTACCTTTCTCCCCAGCCTCCTTGGCATGATCTATCACCTCCTTCACCACTCCCTCCACGACCTGAACTGAAAAGACAAGACAAGCCCAGAGTGAGAGCACAGTGTCAGCTGCCCATCCTCACGGCAGGGCCCAGACAGCCCTGGGTATACCGAGAAGGCCGCCGGGATGCTTCTCCCGCCAGGACAGGACAAGCTGCTCACCAAGAGCACCCAGCCGGCTTCCTTCAGAGGCTGGAGTGGGACCTGGCTGCTAGCAGCCAAGCTGGCGGGGCACAGGGCTCTCCGTGTCCCTTGCCCAGCAAGGCCTGGAATGCTGACGAGCAGGCCTTCCTGTCGGCTGGGGACCTGGAGCCAAGGCTGGGCCTATTTCCCAGGTCACCACGCCTCTCAGGTGAGCTGCGCTTCTGTCTATGGCTGAATGGAGGCCGCAGCAGGAGGCTGAATGTCAAAGCTTCACGCCCCCCACCACCACTCCCCGCCCACAGCAACACCAAGTCCCCCGAAGCAATTCCTCCAGTAAGACAAAACTCTCTGCCCTCCTAGGGTGGTAGCGTGCTAGACTGAAAGATGGTGGGCCAGAAGGACTATTTCAGATTCTACTCCTAGAATGAACTCCACTGCTTGGGTTCCCTTGCCCTGGGAATAACACAGCGCTCAGAGAGCTGGTCAGGAAGAAAGTGGACGGTCAACAGCAGCTGCAAAGCTAACATGAAACCCAGACATGTTTGTAGCCACTTAGAAAGAGAACAGCAAACTTGGGCACAAGCTGTTTTCCACAAAATGTCAAACGGGTAGGGCTTGGATCAGCTTCTCTGTATCCAAGGGCCGATGTACAAAAAAGAGTTTCTGGGGACTTTGAAGAAACTGAAAATGTCCTTTGTGTAAACTCTAGGGGCTGACTCTGAACACAATCAGACTTGGTGATTCTTCAGCAAGAAATCTTTGCTGCTTTAAAGTCATGGTAAAAAATTAAAATCCACCTTCCTTTTCCTGTAGCATCTATAGGATACTTAGAATAAGCTCTTTTAACATGAAAGCCTCCCACCCAATGCTGGTTTCCAGAGGCAAGGAGTCAGGTCACCAGCTCTTACCCAGCAGCTTGGCTCCCCTCCTGCTGCAAGGGGCCTCCTCTGAGCTGCCGCCTCCATCCCACCGCCACAGACCCCAGGAATGTGTCAAGCCTGGTGGGTGGGGGGCAAAACAGGTCTGACTAGGAGGGTTGCTGAGGCAGTGGACCTCTCGTGGCTCCTACTGGTTTAGCTTCTACAGTCCATGCCTGTGGAGCTGATCACCCTTGGTTCTCCATGGGGCCAAAGCCTGCCCCAGTCCCGCTGGGATCAGCTTCTCACTGGCTCAGTCAAGTCTGTCCTGAGTCCCCCAGTGGGAGGAACAGTGCAAGGCGACAGGAGCCCCGGGGTCCTTACCAGCTTCCTCCGTGGCCTTCTCCGTGCGGTGGGCCAGGCCCTCGGCAGCTAGCTTCCCCAGGCCTCCCAGCATTGCGTGGCAACAGGTGGTAATCAAGCAGGATGCCGGGGCCTGGACCAGTCTGCTTTTATAGATGGCTCTGATGCCTGGCCGGGCTCTGGGACACGCGCGCTCACGCTGGTGGTGAGTCAGCACGGCTCAGGTGGAGGAAGCTGGGTGGGGCCGCGCCAGTGCTGTGCCTGGGGAAGTGCTCCTCCAGCAACATGAAACCCCCACACCCCATAACCTGAGACCCTGTGAGGGGCAGGGACCTGGAGCCTAAGGCTGGACAGAGCTCGGTTCTGGGACATACCCCTCTCCCAAGGCAAGAGGCCTCAGTGTCCTGTGGGGTGAGAAGCATTTGGCGACCTCAGCCCTGCCAGTACCCTGGACTCATGGCAGTCTGGGCACAGCTGTGTATCCAGACAAGGCCGAGAACTTCCAGCCTGCTGCCTCCTATCTCCCAGGCCAGGAACACAAGTGGAGTGGAGGCCGCTGCCCTCCCTATTCCCAACAACTCAGCTCAGGAGGGTGGCCTTGCAGCCTCCACTGGACAGTTTGGGGAGTAGAGAAAATGAGGGCCATGCCTGGCCCAAGGCAGAGAAGGTTGCAACGTTGACCAGAAGTCTAGTCATCCCTGACTTGCAGTTACCTGGTTCTCACTCATGGGAGCACCTGGGTGGCCCAGCACTTAGGCAGCCTGCAGGTAAGGGAACCCAGTCCTCCTTGCACTTTGGGGCCTGGCCTCTCAGGGAAGCCCTGTGAAGTCAGAAGTGCCCACCCAAGAGGTCCTAGAGGAGTAAATGGAGGACCCTGCCACCATCTGGGGATGTGCTTCTGGCTGTAGCAAGAGTTCCTGGAAAGAAGCTCTACCAGTCCCTGAAACATCACATGCTTAGGGAGCCAGACTGCCTTCCGAGTTACTCAGGATGGAGAGAGATGCCTCAAGCCATGTATCACATGCTGCTTCCCTTAGTCACTAGCCCAGCTGAGCCTCAGTTTCTTCATCTATAAAATGGGGGCATCCACGCCTTCCTGGCCTTGTCACTGATAGTTGGTGGGGCCAGGCATGCAAACTCTTAGTAAACTTCCATTCCCACCCTCTTATCAGTGATGTGCTAGGGATGCTAGCTAGGTCCACACTGCTTGGCAGTAAGCCCTGACCAATCAATGGGTGGACAAAGAGTGGCAGGGATATAAGGCTGCCTCGGAGTGAGAGGGCTTGGAGATGGAACTCCCACCAGCTAGGAGTCATGGAGGGAAGGCCCTTTCAAGGACTTGCCCATAAAGTCCAGGCCTGGGGCAGGAGTTTGAGGCTGCTCCCCCCATACAGGCTCCCTTACCCCTCAGAGGAGTCCAGGAGGGAGTGGCAGGGTCTAATTAGTGTTTACCTGACACAGGCTTAAGGAGTCGAGGCCCTCCCACATTCCTGAGTGGTGCTGGGAGGCCCTGGGCAGTGGCCAGCCGCCCTAGGTTGGGCAGTGGATGGTACAGCCAGCAGGAACTCTGGGTCACAAGGCCATAGCCCCACATGTGCCATAAGCAGGAGCTGAGCAGGTCTTAAACAATTTGGAGAGTCTCTTTAAGAAAAAGACTATTACTATCCGTGTGAATATATATATACACACACACACATATATACGTATGTTTGACCCTGTGGACTCAGAAGTGGCCATGAAAGTGAGGGGCCCTGGAGTTGAAGCAGGTCTAGATGACTCTGGCTTCCCTGTTACATCCAAATCCCAGAGAGTTCTGCTCATGGTTTTGGACAACACTGCCAAGGGTGGGGGCGCTTCTGGGACATGGCTGATGGAAACTGGCCTGAGAGACCTGCAGGGACGCTCCCTGGGCCCATCAAAGCCCCCTGCCTGTTCCCTCTGAGGTTGTGTGTGTCCTCCAGCCCTACATGGGTCCTTTCTGCTGGACCCCTTGACAGGATGGCAGTGTCAGCCACCAGCTCTGGGATGGCTTCCAGACCCCATGACCCCAACCCGCCAGTGCCCACCCTCGGGTACTCGTCACTGTGGCCCTCTCCTTGGGAGCTCACCAGCTCCCGACAGGCCCATCAGGGCTCGGCCACTCAGCAGGACTCTGGCCCCAGTGCCAGCTAGGAGCCCTCTGGCTACACTTTTCCTTCTCCCTGTCAGACTGCTGTTACCTTCGCTACATCTCCCGGCCCATGGGACCCTCTTCTCCTTAAGCAAGGCCCTGGTGTGAGCACCCAGACTCCAGTGACAACATATCACGGCCCCAAATCTCCTGACAAGGCTGGGTTCAGGTACAGATCCCAAATGCAACAGGGAGAGGGAAGGCCTGGAGAGGCCAAGCTGCCCAAGACTGGATTTGGGCCCCACACCTTGGTGCTCTGGCCCACTTCTAGTCCCACCAGCCTTCCCACTGTAGCTCTGACCAGCTCCCTGGCCTCTCAGCTCAGCCCAGCCCATCCGGGCTCCCTGAGGGTGGACTCCTTTTCAGCCCAAAGAACCTAGGACAGTCTCACACCCTCCTAAGAAGGATTCTGGTCTAAGGGGTTACTCCTATCTGGATGAGGTTGGGGTGACTCAGGTAGGAAACACCCAATCTGGGAAGAAGTCTGTCATGATGGGTCCCCACAGAGCAGGCCTTGAACACAGGCAGCCAAGTCAGCTTGTCCTGAGTCAGAAGGTCAAGTCCTACACTTGGGGCTGCGAGAACTGAGCTTTGACAAGAGTCAACTAATTATTCAAATGGAATCTGCTCAACAACCCAGTCTGGCAAAGGACCAGATGACTCCATCAACAAGTCAAGGAAAGCCAATGTTTCAAAAGCAATTTGCCAACTGAGCAATGAACAATTCTGGGGGGAAAAAAGTTTAAGTATGCTTAAATACTCAGGGCTGTCTCACATCTGAAGCAGGATAAATTTTTTTTTCTCCTGTGACTGCAAATGTCATGAACAGCAGGAGTTTTATAACTGTCATCCTGCCTCTGCTTTCTCTTACTTCTACTTCATGGATCTGAGTTCCCAGAACATACAGAGCCCATATATCTTATACATACAGACCCATTCCAGTCACAGGGGAGCCAAGAAGAGATTCCTGGAGACTTGGTTTGTCAGTTACCAAAAGAAGACTTCCCTAGCAACCCAGCTCTCATACACCCATGGGCAGAGGGCACATCAGAGGGGTAGCTGAGGAAATGGAGAGTTCACAAAGGTGTGGGCAGACTTAAGGGAGTCAATGAGGATGGCGAGGCTGCCAGGGACTTGGAGCAATGGGGGGCCCTCAGCCTGGAGGGGCTGTAGACCCTGATGGGAGCTCCAGCTGTAGGAGAGGGTCAGCAGACAGGAGCTGCTACTGTCAGCGGAGGAACAAGGCCACTGCCCAACCATGCCCGGGAAGAAGGGACCAGGAGGAATAAACTCCTCTCTTCTCTATCTCCTACTGATATCCCCTGCAGCCAAACCCAACAAGTCCCGAAGGTAAGGGAGCCTGGGAGATGTGGTTCAAGAGGCAAGTTCCCAGGGCGAGGGCAGGGAGTAAATGGCACCGAAAATGTGGATTCTCTATAAACAGAGAACACCAGCTTAGCCTGCCAGACTTCCAGGTCTGGAAGCACCATGACAGCAGCTTAAATCCTAAAGAGTCCATTTCCCCTTCCTGAAACTCCATGGGGCAACAAGGAACACAGCAACAAAGACCTAGCACAGCCATAAATAAATAAAAAGAAGAAATTCCAGTGAAATAGAGATCAAACTTACAGGAATTATTCAATCTTCTGTGGCAGAAGGCACTGCAGCCATATCTAGAAGACACTCAAGGAAGAAAGTGTGAGCTGAAAATTTCAAACCCAGTTGAGGATAAAATACAAAGGCTACAGACTAACATTTCCACACATTTAAGAACACAGAATGCGGTTCACCTGAGCTCTTCTTTCTTAATTTTTAACTTTTCAACCTTTTTAAAAATAGAAAATGCCACACACAAAGAAACAGAACACCATGAACCCTCATGGACCCACTGCTGTAACCCAAGGGGTCCAGCTATAATAATTCTCAGTTCACATTGCAGACGTCTTCTCAGTTCATCTGAAAATATTTCATTCTTGAGGAAACTTCTAGAGGACTAACTCCAACCAACCAAGAGATAACAGAAAATACTTCAGCAGACAATGGCAGACTGCTTCTAGTATCTTCGGTTACAGATCTAAGACAAAACAAAGGTGTGGAGGAATGGAATGTAAATGCTATGTATTTTCACAAAGCAGAATGAGACAGCTAACAACGACCAAAAAAAAAGGAGAAAAGGAGAGGAGCTGGAAAGCAGAAAACTCGGCCCTTCTCATCTGTAATTTGATGGGAATCAGAGCTAAAGTCCAAAATGTGATGTTGGTGACTTTGCGTTTGGATAGTTGGGGAACTGGGATTTGGAGAATCAGGAACCACCTGCGGAGCTGCTAATGGGAGAATCATCTTTGGAGACCTGCCCAAGACCCAGCAGGGGCAGTGGCCACAGCCTTCTCCTCAGCCTGTCTGGGTTTCACTAACTTCATGAACCTCATGGAGACAGGCCTGGGCTCCTGCAGGCTCCCATGGCTCCTAGTACCATGTCCACCTTGTCCCAGACATAGAGCCAAAGACAAGTCCAACCTGCCTGCACCCCCAGGGCTCAGTGTTGGGGGAGTCGAGCAATGCAGAGGCATCTGCACAGTGCATGGGAGCATGCCACGCACAGGGGCGGAGAGACGTGCAGGGGCGGCCCGGTAGAGACGGCACTAGAGGGACCCTGTTATCTGGGAGGAGAACCATCATCCCCGCTTTCATTCGGCGGATGCTGCCAGAGCCCCACTCTAGGCACTGGGCACGCACTCCTCAGCACAGGGGACTTGGCTGCAGCCTGTGGACAGCCATCAGGGCAAAGCACACAGGAGAGCCCCTCATGAGTCCATAAGTGGGCAAGAAGCACACCGGCAGTGGCCGGACCCATTCTGTGTATGCTGGGGGCCGATCTGGGAAGCTGAGATCTGAAGGACGAAAGGGCAGGAGCCACCTAGACAAGGGTGATTTATGAGGAAGGGTGGACAGCATTCCAGGTAGATAAAAAAAAAGAAACAGCACACACACAGACGGAGGTGAGCTGAAGCGCGGGGTCAGGGAAATGAACAGAGGTCAACAGGGCTGAAACTGAGAGGGGGAGCTATGGAGCAAGGAGGCTGAGGCGGTGAGGGAGGCTGGCAAAGGAAGGACCCTACTATCACTGAGCCAACATCAGGATTTGAGCTTTTCCTTGAATAGAAACATACTTCACAGCAGCTTAAACGATGAGAAAATGGATCCTTTTGCCTGCTGCGCAGGTGCAGTACTGGTTAAGTTAGGGACTCAGTACAATAACTTGGGATACAGGTTCTTCTCATACTTCTGCTCTGCCCTCATCAGCCAGTTGGCTTTTCCTCTGGCTCCTTCCTCCTGAGGTTAGAAGTGGCTGCCAGAGTTCTAAGCATCATTTCCGGTCACAAAAATGTCCAGTGGAAGAGGAAGAAATGCTTCGTCTTTTTTTTTTTGAGGATGCAAAACCCTTTCCTAGAAGTCTCCTGGTCCTCAGACCCGACTCCCCCTCTCCTTGGTCTGAGATGGCTCACACACTCATTCCTAAGGCCAACACACTCAGAAGGAAAACAGGATTAAGATTGTTGGGCCAACTGGGATTTCTCCTGGGTCAGGCAGGGGAAGGCTGTCTACCAAAAAGAACCTGAAGGCTCTGACAGTTCAGCCCCATCCGCCTCTGGGTGTGGCCCCACGTGATCTCTCCCAACACTGGCATCCTCTCCTGGGGGCAGGGGCTCCTGGAGATGCTGGAAGCACCTCCACATTACTCCAGGTATCTCTTCCAGGACCTTCCCTTTAGGTCTTGGCCCATTTTGTAGACCAGGTGAGGCCTTCTTTGGGGAAGTCAGAAACAGGAACAAACCGTGAAACTGAGCTTGGCCCTGAGGTGAGGGTGACAGATACCAAGGATTAGGGAGGAAACCTATTGCTTCCTTGGGAGGGATCTCGGACTGGAGAAAGGAAAGGTCCCCTGGGCAGATGGTTACACACAGAAAGACCTGGGCTGGGGGGTGTGAAGGGGAGGGGTGCGGGGGTGGATGCGACGCTGCACCCTGCTGGCAGGTCGCCGAAAACCTCTAGGAAAGCCGGTCTCGAGTATGAAGCAAAGACGACGCTTTTTTTCTATCAGTCTCCCCTGAACTGGAAGTGCCT